>JARWLC010000026.1:0-290000 GCA_033318265.1 Phyllotis vaccarum | reverse complement strand
GGGCTGTTGTCCACAGATGGGGTGAAAAAGATTGGGAGGTGCAGGGCTAGAGAGGTGTCCGTTTAGGGATCTGGGTGGAAACCTGCAGCCAGAATCTCTATTGTATGAAGTTCCACATGGTACCTGAAACTCCCTGACCCCTGGCCTTGTCTCTGAATAACTTTGCTCTGTGACTTAAATCTGCTCACAGAATTGAGCAGGGAACTGTGTGTAGAAATATCTTTGTCCACTCTTACATACTTTTGTTGCATAAATGAAAGCTGGTTGTCAAACATGAAGATCCTAATTTGTCAAGTACATTCTAGATGTCTGCACTTAGCACTCAATCTGTACATGTAAGATTTATTTACAGTTAATTTTATGAAGTTTGTAAAAGGCATCTCATGTGTTAGGTAACACTCGACTAGTAAAATGTGATAAAGAACAGTAGAACTGATGATATGTAGGATTTTCCATTGCACAGGGTATAGAGTCTCACAAAATAGAATTTAACTGAAGGTTGACTGCTTCTAAAACCACCCAAAGATAACCTCTACCAGGCCTGTTAGAGGTTAGGTTGGTAGGACATGCTCAGTGTTGTCCAGACATTTGCCTATAAAACATTACAAAAGGGGTACTCGGTGATTTCAACCAGCCACTACACATAAACCTATATGGAACAGGGGATTGTAACAAGCTATTCATTGAAAAAAAAAACTTTAAAATAACTTTATTAAGTGTGATAGTTTTAATGACCTGGGTGGCCCTGACTCTTGATTCTCAGTGTAGAAGGCCCCCAGATGACAGAGGGCAAGGAGGAGATGATGGAAACCAGCCAGAGCTTTTGAACCCTTCAGGAGCTAGAAACATGACAGGCTGGAGAAAAGCAGAAATGTCAAATTATAACATTTTAATTATTTATTTGTTTGTTTATTTATTTGCTTATTTACTTATGTATCTATTTAGTGTTATTTTGTGGGTGACTGAACCAATTTTAATTTCATGTTTAAAAAAATATTTATTTAAAGAAAATGGTGATCTTATCTTTAGAAGGTATAATTGAGGAGTTGGAAATGAAAAGGTCAATAACTTTAAATGGAAAAGGCAGTTTTTTAATTTTAATTTTTGTTTTTTAAATGCAAGGTAGACTTATCTGTTAAAAATTAAATTTTAATATTCTTTAAAATTTTAGTAGGTGGTATTTTATTGCCCCAGAACCATAAAACAATTTAATTTTCAAAATTGTTTTACATGGAATAGTTGCAGTTTTTTGAATCTCGGAAATATAGGCCAATTGAAAACTATTTCACAATAGTGAGTAGTTAAGCTTTAACTTTTTAAATTTTTTTTTACACAAAAAGTGTATTTTTTCTTCAGAATGGATGATTAAGCAATAAAATTTCAATATTTACTAAAAGGAAATGTTCATTTTTATTGTACCCCCATGACATTTGAAATGATGCAAGATAATGAAAAATTAAGTTTTTTTTTTTTAAAAAAAATAGAGACATTTTTATCTTCTCAAGGGACAAAAAATGAAAAATTAACATATCAAAATTTCTTTAATGAAATATCTAATTTTTTGATGATTTCTTGGATGTTTTTTATTATGGCTTTTTTACATGAGTGTTTTATTTTCTACTGACAACTCTATATTCACCATTGTATTTTCATGTGAGAGATTCTCTCTCTCATCCCTTTTATTTTGTTTATACTTGGAATTCATAGTTTCTGTTTGTTTACTCAGATGTTCTATTATTATTAGCATTGCCTCAGTTTGTATATTCCTCATAGCTTCTATTTCAATTCTTAAGTCTTGAAATGTTTCATCCACCTCTTGGTGGTTTGTTTTTTGGTTACTTTGCTTCCTTTAATGGATTTATTGATTTTTACCATGTTTTTCTATGTCTTTTCAATTTTTCTAAGGAAATTCTTAGTTTTACTTTAAAGATCTCTAATCATCTTCCTTAAATTATTTTTAAGTTCATTTTCTTTGGCTTTCTCTACATTATGATGTTCAGATCTTTCTATTGTCAAACTGCTAGTTTCTGGTGGTGACATTACTCTTTATGTTTGGCACTTTTAAATGTGTGTTAGTTTTATTTGTATTTTGTTTTCTGAGAACTCTGTATCTAGTTTTTTATCCTTTGATTAATATTTAAAATATAAACACACAGGAGTCCATTGCTTTTTCTTTTTTCAATCACTTCATGACCTTGTTGTGAAATATTATTTTAATGGTGTAAGGCTGTGTTAACATTTGTTTTTCCTCCAAAAATTACTTTAACTATGTTAGGATTTGTAATGGGTGTTGTTTTACTGCATTTAATATTTTTTCATATTTATAACATTTCAGGGCAGGACACATGGTTTTTAATAAGCAACCTAAGGCTCACCTTTGGGAAAAACTAATCCCCATTTCTCAATAGTCATTACTTTCCTGTATTAACTTTCCTAGAGATCCAGTCTGATTTGAACCCCTCACTAAAAACTTCTATGTTATTTTGTCTGCTGGCAATGTTTTCTCCTTCACCTGGGATCTTCTTTAAGGGTTAAGGGCTCTTCTTCCTTGCCAACTGTGGACTTGGCTTCCAACTTACTGCATGACTTCTCTTCTTGAGGTCCAGATCTCCTCATCTAGCCACCTCATGATTGTAGTTGCTGGTCTGCCATGCTATCTCCACTGGCCTTGCTCTTACACTAGCTCTCCAGTTTAGCTGCCAAGTACATTTCATTCTGCTTTGTGGGATTTTG
Source organism: Phyllotis vaccarum (assembly GCA_033318265.1). Taxonomy (NCBI): domain Eukaryota; kingdom Metazoa; phylum Chordata; class Mammalia; order Rodentia; family Cricetidae; genus Phyllotis; species Phyllotis vaccarum. The sequence goes on along the minus strand of JARWLC010000026.1, from coordinate 287,267 downwards.
CTCTGCCAGTGCTGTTATGGCATCTGGCTTAATAGAGGTATAGCATCTTGCCTGGGACACCTGCTTGCTTGCTTTTGGGTGGTGAAGACTGGACCCAGTCTTCTACACACCAGCATGTAGTCAGTTTCTACTTGGGCAAAACAGAAATACTCTGCAACAAGAAAACAAGTCTTTCCTATAGCAATCACTAGAATTGATATGTATGTTTAAATATGTAGATATATAACTATAAATATGTAGAGATATATGTATATATGAATACACACACACAAACACACAAATACATTTGCGCACTATCTCATCATTTTCACCTTCCTAAAAACTGAGGTCAACAGGAGATTTTCAGATCTTTCCAGTAAGGCAAAAGGAATATCTTGAAGGGTATTTCTAGAGAAAGAAAATATCTTGGGGCATGTTGTACAGATATGTCTGTAAGGGATTTGCCTAGGGATGCATTTAAACATTCCTGTTCATTTGACTGATAATTGGAGGAATTTCTTCTTAGTTTGCCTCAGTGAGGTTTGTTTAGTTGATCTTTGGAAGTCTTGGCCCAGGGATGAAGGAAGGGTGGAGATAAACAGGCCTGAAGGTCCTATGCACCAACCCATCTTGCCTGTCTTGAATGTGTGTGGGGTTAGAGAAGAAGCTCATGGATTTTCTGGAGTGATCACTTGCATCCCTGGAACCGTCCCTGAAGATTTGCAGGCTATAAATAAAGCTAGAAAATGAGTCAAACAAGGGCTGATGAGGAAAACCAGTGAAGTGAAGATCATAGTGTTGCAGCTTTATCTGATAGCAGTGCCAGGATGCTGGGAACTGCCCTGCAACAGTGTTCCATTGTCATATTGTTACCTGCTGTAGGGACAGCAAAGCCAGTATTAGTCACTATTAAAGGAATTACTTATTTCTAATATTTTTGGCTTCTAAGTTTCTGTTCACAAACTTCTTTGAGCGTAAATGCCTTTGAAGCAATTCCTAGAGCCCAGTTACATTACAGAGCTATTCATGTGGACACAAACTATCTTCTGAGACTTCAGAAAATGCTGGAGTCTTGGAATCTTAATGGGAGAACATGGGTGACCCTTATAGGTGAGTTCCTCAGTAAAACTGTAAATGTTACAAGGCAAACAAACTCATAACTGTTATTTGCAGGCATTTGCTGCTTTATTTTAAAATGACAAGATTATTGACTATTACTATTGATATTCATTCTTGTTTTTTCTTTAGATTGTGATTTTAGTCTGTTCATAAGAGTTGTGGTAATTTCAGTCAGAATGGCAAAGACTTGCCAAACACCTGACATCAAATGCTAGAGACAATTGGAGGAAATGTTAGATTATGAGCAAGAACTTAAATATGTGTAGTTAGTGTAACAAAACTCATTTTTTATTATGTTGATGGTCATCACCCAACAATTACATTCTTATTTCCCAACTAAGTTCTAACCTTCTTTCTCCAAACCTGATCTTCTGTGATAAGTATCTTGGCTAGATCAGTTTTAGTCTCTAACAGAACACTTGTTTTTGGTCAATATCCTGGGGAAATCTCTCCAGATGGAGGCTAAATCAAGGTGGTCTCTCTCCAGATGTACGGAGTAGAGCTTTGTTTATGATTGTTCCTTATATACTATCCAGTGAGTGTCATAGGGTTTTAGGCATCTCCTTGCCTTGGGTGAGTAATGTTACTGAGTTCTGCTAATTAGTGACAGCCTTGGGTGTCGTAATGTTGCTGACTAAGCTATTATTTACATGTCTTAAACCATTTTTTACTATCCTCATTACAAGGTATATTATTCACATAAATGTTTAAATATTATTAAAAAATAATACACTAAGGTGTTGTGGAATTAATAATGATAGTGGTTTTCATTAGGCACCTGAGAAGATGGGAAAAATAAGTTTAAGTTTTACAAGTTATTGGAAGCAAAGATTCTACAACAGGCATCTCAAAACACATAAGCAGAATTAAACAAATGGCTTAATAGCCACACTGTTCATAGGACAAAGATCAATGTTGCATTTTTGCTACGTTGGGTTAAATATAAGTAGAATGTTTCATTTAATCTATTGTGTGACTTATGTGGAACCCACCAAAAAATTTTATGCTACAATAAAGTATGGTTGGAAAACAAACTTATTTATACATTTAGTTTTTTTTTCTCAATATTATGACTGCATTGTTTAATCACACAAGAGGACATATATTTCCCTGTGAACATTATTACTTATATGTTCTAGTCTGAATGTAACTATCCCGCATATGCTCATAGGACCTGGAACTACCAGGGAAAACTTTGTTGCAGTAAGTACAGCCTTGTTTGAGGGTGGGTTTTGTGGTCTCCCTTTTTTTTTTTTTTACCATATCCAGTGTCACAGAATCCTTCCTCTTGCCTGCATATCAATGTATAAAATGCCTACCCTCTACTCTAACACTTAATCTGCCTGTATGCCACAATTTTGCACCATGATAATAATGAACTATACCTCTGAAAATGTATGCCACCCCAACGTATTTCCTTTATAAGCATTGGCTATGTTCATGGTGTCTTTTCAAAGCTATAGAAGCATTTAGACAGTACATGATTCATTACCCTGACAGAGTAACTGTAATAAAAATACTCCTACTTTACTTTTGATAGCATCATATTAAGCACAGGCTTGTGTAGTTGCTTCTCAAGTGTTTTTAATAGAAATTTTAGTGATTTACTACAGTCACTCTTCATTTTATAAAAATACATTAACAACTATTGAATTAAAGGTAATAGTAGAACTATGAATATAAGTGTACATCAATCTGTTTTTAATTTTTGATCCCAGTAAATAAAGTGGTATTCTAATAACTTCAATAAAATACTTTTGAATTTTCTAAATATTTTAGAAAACATTCTAAAATATTTTATTGGATTACTTGTAGCTGGATTATTTACTTTAATAGGTAATGTTTCAGGTTGCAAATGCTGAGTCTTAGCATCAAAACAAATTGCAAACTTTACAAATGAACTAGTTAACATGTTTTTAAATTAGAAAATTTTAAACAAAGATTAATATCAGTTTATATAAACTGATTGGAAGGAAACACCTTAGTAAGGAGTATACAATTTCTCCTACTTCCTGTTCTCTGGAAATTTAATATAAAGTCAATTGTTTAGATGCTTCCTCTTGTATAGAAAATTTTTATGCTTCAAATAATAAGCAAATGGTATAGATATAAATATTTACTTAATTTGGTATAAAATAGTCAGTATATTATTGATTAAAATATAGGTTAGGAGTTTTTGGTCAGCTGAAGAATACTAACATCTTAAAGAAAAAAATCCCAAAATATTATCAACATTGTGAGTGAGTGCATGCGCGCGCGCGCGCGCGCGCGTGTGTGTGTGTGTGTGTGTGTGTGTGTGTGTGTGTGTGTGTGTGTGTATGTGTGCGTGCTACTAGGAAATTTCTTACTATCATACTCATTTGTAGGGTATACTGGCTCTACAATCATTGCTATTTTTTTTTGTAATGATTTGACCAAGACAGGTGTCTGATTCTTAAAATGCTTTTAAGAGTTATTGTTCTAAACCTCAGCACCTCTTCTGAAGTCAAACTAGGAAAACTCAGTGTATTTTAGAAAAAGAATTCAGACTCAGTTATCACCATACATTTTCACATACTTATTCACACATATTTACTAGGAAAAGGTAGGATTGAAAGTATGTGATCAGAAATGAAGTGTAGAGAAAAAGGCTAAAGTGATATAATATTTTTTAAGTTTAACATATAGATACATATTTTAAATAAATAGAAGGGCTAGAGGTGTTGCTCAAAAGTGAATAACACTGGGTGTTGTTACAGAGAACCTATGTGCTATTCCTGGAACCCTTATGATAGCTAAATATTTGTTATAACAACAGTCTCCATCATCTTTTGTCTGTTCCTGAGATGCACAGAACCATGCACTTCAAACACACATATAGCTAAAATTAAAATGTTTTAAAGATCAAAAGTAATGAGTTGAATTCTCTATAATGATGTCACAGGCCTGAGAGAGACATCAGCAAGGGATACATAAAATAAACTCTTCTTTCCTGCATGGAAGGAGTTCTGGCCTCCTTCTGAGCCATACCATACAATGGCAGTAGATTTGTTTCAAGCTTAATGTAACTCAGCAGATCCACCTAAGACCGGAGAACACAAGCTGATACGTGATTTTTTTTTTCTTGATGTTTTTTTCATTTCATGTTTTCTAAACTTTTTTTTCTAATTGTGGCATTATTACATCTATCATTTAGATCAACATCATGCTTGACAGGTACCATAGGCTCCAAAGAAATATAATTTTACAGTGTCATTTCCTTGATTTTCAGCTAAATCATGTGGTATAAGAAAATCCTGGCAGACACATTTATTCCATCATTTTTATATGGAAAAATGTTCCTGCATAACCTTGATGTAAGAAGGCTGCTAAATTGTTCTGCTTCTACATTGATTATCTTCAGAACTGCATTTCTTAACTGAGGGTACATAGGAAGAGAAATAAATCTTTGTTAGCATGTCTAGAACATGTATATATTCCCTAAATAAAATCTTCATACTCTCTCTGTCTAGAAAAAACATTGTTGCTGAAATAACACCCATGTTCTCAGTACCTTTTACAGGAAAGAATTTTTTTCATTTCTTCTTTTATTTTTGTTTTGATGGCCATTCTTGGCAGTCAAACTGACTACCTCTGAAATAAACGAATAAACAAAGATTAGGTATTCCTGCAAAGAATTTTACTTAATTCAATGTTTTGAAATGGGAAGCCTCTACTAATCTGGGTTTTTGAGGTAATAAATCTGCCTTTCATCTGGGTCAGAGCTTCTGAAGTCAGCTTCAGGCATAAAGGATATTGAAGAAAAAAAGGTCTTTTATTCTCACAGATTGCCCTGGGTATGGATGGAAAGGTTATTTCTTTCCTTTAGAACCTAGTTCTTAGTAATTCTCATATATATGCTGAGACTCAGCTGAGACACGGAGCACAATGGATAGAACTACTAAATTCTTTGCAATGGTAGTCAAACAGTGTTGGACTTTCTGGAGCACATCCAGTGAAATGTTTTAATGAAATCACTTTCTAAGTACATACAGAGATATATCCATTCAGTTATTTTCAAACAAAAAAAACATGATTAGTACTGTCGTGTTTTTATTCAGCTCCAAATTGAGTAAAACATACTAGTTAACAATAGTGCTCATCAAGGCATTGTTCCTTGCTACACTTGTTTTGAAGTGTTTTATGTATTGTGAAGACTACACTTTTTTATTATTGTTAAGTTGTCAAGAGTTTGAAATAAGCTGCAGGAGAAAATTCCTAAAGCAATGCAGCCAACATCTAGCCTTCTGAGGAAAGAAAGGCCTGACATCTTGTTTGTAATCTGGTCCCTAGTATTCTCTCCTGAATGTCTGAGGTCCTTAGGACAATCATATAAAAAGTAATTCAGTTTGCCTGACCTCAGCCTGAGGCCACAAAACACACCTCATTTTTGTTCTAAAATCACTTAATCTTTAATATTTTGGACACCTTCCCACCTGAGGGAGAGAGAATTATTGTACTGCACAGTAATTTGCTAATTGGCTGTGAAACCTAGACAATTGTGTCCAGACGGATGAATAGGAAGTGCCTACGGAGTGCAGGATGATAGAAGGGACAGCTATGGGAGCCAAGGAAAGTGCCATTGAAGTGCTTCTCTCTGTGGATTTGAAATGTTTAGGCTTGGAGTAAAAGACAGGCCAGAAATCATTGTGGTGTGTTTTTAAGCAAAGTGTAACCCTAAGGGAAGTTTTCTTGTCATTAATTCCCCCTAGACAATCAGGGCCTCCAGTCTGACCTGCCTTTCAAAAGTGGTACAGTGTCATTGCTAAGACCAGGATCTAAGCTTGGCATTATAACAAAGTGGGTGTTAGTGTTTTTGTATGCTCATTTCTGAGAGCTACTGTAGGGAGCAGAGAGGGGATCATGGGCCATCCAGGACACCAGAACATGTTGATTGATGCACTATTTTCTCAGATTGTTAGAGGTAGATTCTGGTGAGATTTTGAAGCTATGGTGGCAGTGCTTTATGGGTTTGGATGTTAGACTGTAACCAGATATGGTGTCCTTTGAAGTCTTATGTGGTTCTGGAAACTCCCTGGACCTATGCTCTTGCCTGTAAATAACTTTGCTCCATGAGTTGCCTCTGTGTACAACATTCAGAGCAGAAAGCTTTGTATGGTTGCCTTAAAATAACTCAAAGTTCAGTATATGCTAATGAGGCCTGTTAGAGATTAAGATACTGAGATATACATTAGTTCACCAGGGATTTCCAGATATATGGTCCCAAACCATTACAATCCTGACACTCCTGTTTTTCTTCTAGCCACCATGGCCATTTCCATATCAAATAGGAGGTTTCTATCAAGCTGATCAGGGGACAATTACATGGACAAAACAACAGTCTGGACTGGTACACTATAAATGCTCAGTTTCCTTTAAAATGTGTAGTGCTGATAGTTGAACATGGTGACAACTATTTGAAAAGAAAAGCAGTACAGAGTTGAGGTCTGGCCTAAACAACAATCATTTAACTTTAGACTTTTACACAGAGAAAAGAAATATGTTTGTCTTGCATTTATAGACCATAATATGCTGTGATACCAAAGGTATAAAAGATCTGTGGAGACATAGTGATATAGTGGGATTGACAGTAACATAAGGGAGACCTACACGGTAAGTTGCAAGGACATGAACATCTAAGTTCTTTGTAATTTAAGGCACATGTTTCTGAGACAAAGATATGAATTTGATGTTTTCTTTGCTCTGTTTTAGTCTTGCCTTGGTCTATTATTCCCTCATTATGTCTCCATTTCTCTATTTTGGAAAGTGGGTGGTTTTCTGAGAATTGAATGCTAAAAATAAACTTTTCTTCTGATTTTACATGCTATCAATATTAAGATAATGATATTTCAAGCAGTTAAGCTGCTTGAATTAACAGCTTCTGGGCTGCAGCAGGGTTTAAAGGGACAGTTACAGAATAGAAAGACTTTAGGACTTTTATATCTGAAGGATTTTAAGAAACAAAATAAACATACACATTCCGATGGTCCCTTTTTGTTTTATATAGCTGTATACACCAAACAGAAAGTTTCAGGCAATATAAATGTTACCTTTGAGGATCAGAATTTATTTGCTAATTACACAGTAAATAAACAGAGTTGTTCTAACACTACAAAAATAATAAATCTCAACTTCATAAATTTGCATATTCTTTATAAAATAATTTTAGTAGCACACAATTAATTACAGACAGAAGTAAACCATATCCCATCATTGTGTCCAAATACTATGATTGATTAGATTTCGCATCAGAGAATTATTTATCTGGTGGGTTAACATTTTGAATCTTTGTTTTTTTCTGCTTATTATGCTGTTGTAATGGTTTTTTCACTCTGGTTGGGTAGAGGTCTAGACTTACAGACTTGTTTTAGACCTGCTTAGTAGTCTGCAGTTAGTTAGGCCTTTAAAATGGCTTATATAGTTTTATTTGTTTTATGTTGTTTGGCCTATGCACATTGTTAGTTTTTTATTTTAACTTAATTTATTTGTATTAATTTGTATGCCACATGGCCTATGGCATTTTTGCGTTTTTTACATGTATTTTTTTTTAGGTGATTTCTTGATTTGTCTCTGACTCCACCCTTCTTTTCCTACCTATTCTAATTGCCCACCTACTTCTACAATACTCACCAAGGGTCAAAAGAGCTCCTTTATTTAAAAATTAATATTCACAGAATACAAAATGATGTTGCCACATCATTATGCCATGTTTTTTGGAAAGTGTCATAAAAGACTGAATATTTGTACATTTGTAGAGGCTGTTGCAGATTATGAAGCTCATTTAAGTGACTAAATATATTTTCTGTATTTGAACATGTTTTTCTTTGTGGTGACTTTCTTTTGATTGCTTGTGGATCCTCAGATAGTAGGACACTTTATCATGGAAAATTCTCATTGTGGGTGTGATATGTGGCTCTAGAACCTCAATTCATATTTTGTATTTTGTGTCTAATATGCTAGAGGTAACTAATCAACCAGCTTCCTTCTAATATTGTCATACTTTTACTTTATACTAATATAGACTATATCTCTGAATCACATGAAATACAACAAAGCAAACAAAATTCTGATTAAAAGAGTATGGTAGCCAGATACATAGATATTTTTTGTTTTTGTGATGAAGGTTAGTTTTGAACTTTGACTGTCCTGTAAGTTGTTCTGTATACTGAGATGAACTTAGCCTTATAGATGTTAATGTCTCTGACTTGCAAGTCCTGGAATAAAGGGGATACTATAGTGAAATAATATATATTTTAAAAAAAAGTTAATCTGGAATATCAGATGACTGATTCACACTCAGTCAATATATGAAATCCACTGAGTGGTTCCAAGTGCTTGTTTTTCTAATATCACTCCAAAGACAGACATCTTCTGGATCTCTGAGTGTTAAAAAACTATTAACCATGCTGTGGTAGCTCACAGCTGTAATCCTAGCTCTAGGATTGTTGAACCATGAAATAAAATAGCTGGTCAAGGAAAAAAAATATGATGCAGGAGAATTCAGAAAGTCTGCCATTCTGTGTGAGCTATCAGACAAGCTGACAACCTTTCAAAATAGTAGTTATATGTTTGGCCTGAGAGTTTGGCTAGGTGAGAATTGGCTTTGGTTTGTTTCTCTTTCTGAAAATGGAGATTTTCCTCAATATCTGCCTCTGGGATTTAATATAATAGTAAATAAATGTTGTGTAATATCAAGCTGATACTTCTGGCTTTTTGTTTGGATATTATTGGGTAATGTGCCTAGAATATAGCATTTTGTCTGTGTTAAGAATATGCTGTTATACTGAGCTTTACCCATACAGTGAATTATAAAATTTGCCAGACTATTTATCATTCTGTTTCCCAGGATGGCACTAATTCATTATATTAATACTATCTATGTCTTTTAAGTAATTGGATTGCAAGATCATGGTCTTCTTCCTCCATTTTTGTACTTTTCTGAAGTTTTTTAAATGAGTATATTATTCAAATGCATAGATAATACAAAATGTGTAACTGGACTCTTCAATATATTATTTCTGAACCCTCAAACTTGAAATAATCATTATGTTTGTTTCTGTATGTACTGGCAACTGAACCCTCCTATACATATAGGAAGTGCTCTGTAACACTGAGCCATCTGCCCTTCTCTGTGTTAATTATTTACCATTAAAATATGTAGCACTCATGATTTTATCTATCTTTTTGTAACTGTTTAAAGATGCACTGCCTTTTAATAAAATCTTACTGATATTACAACTTAAGTTAGGGTAATTTCTATTTCTGGAAGAATATTGAACTAAAGTGAATACATATGTCTCTGTAGAAACTTTGATGAAATCCTGAGTTTTATATATCCTTGATTGACTAATTTCTGCCTGTGAGACAGGGGTTTCATATGTATTTTGGCTGTCCTTGACCTAATTTTATAATCTAAGCCTGTATTAAACTCAGAAGGAGATTTAACTACCTTTATCTTAGGAAGTGGTAGGATTAACCATGGGTGCAAATGCTGCCAGTTTGTTCATTTCAGATTCTTTTTTATAGTTAGTAATTGCTCATACAATTCTTTTCATGTATACTCTGTACTGTGGACATGTTTGTCTCTCTATGTTTATTAATAGGCATTTTCTTTCAAGATATTATACCAATCAGATAGTACAAAATTGATAGGGTTGAACATGTTATTAAGTTTTCTTCTAATGTGATTAGTAATTTCAGTATAATGTTTATGTCATATCATATATGTGGAAGCATCAGAAATATGTGGCTATACAGTCAAAGAAGTATACATTTACAATGCTTTCTATATTGTGATTTCTGTTATACACATGTATGGAATATTTTAGAATGTCGTGACCTATGATGATGTGTATGTCAACTTCACTTGGGAAGAGTGGACTTTGCTAAATAATTCCCAGAAGAATCTCTACAAAGATGTGATGCTGGATACCTACGGGAACCTCAATGCTATTGGTGAGAATGAATTTTCTTTCATGTTTTAAAGTAAGAAAATGGGTGTTTTTTTATGGATACTCTGGTGTAATTTACATGAAAAATAATGAGCTGAATAAGTTGCTCATAGTTCTAATTACTGATGAATACAGAAACTTAATTTTTCCCAACTTTCAAATAAATTCCATACATTTTTCTGGCCCTATATTTTAGGATTCAGTTGGGAGAATCACAATATTGAAGAATGTTCTCACAGTTCTAGAAGACATGAAAGGTAATTTTCATGTTCATCCTGATAGAAATGGTCCCTTGATAAAATTTAGTTTTCTCAAAGTTCAAACAAAAGTATTTGTGCAAATAAATACATCTGAAAGTGCATTGATGATTATAAAATTCTCAGAAAACTCTATATCTCAATTTTAGGAAAGTGAAGTGAATTTGTAAGGCTTTATTTGAAAAAAGAAGATCACTATACAGTACTTTAACCAATATGACTACTTCAATAATACCACCATGTGAATGATGCTTTAAATTTTTGATCCATTTATTTTATACTACACATATTACACAAGTGATTCACATTTAGAATATAGACTAACATTATAAAAATGTTTTTATAGGCAAAGCTATATACTATACATAGTAAAGCCTGCATTACTTACATAAACATATTGTGCTTGTGTATAGTTGTCTTAGAAGAACCTTCAACCCTATATGATATATTTCTGAGAAACAAAGTCACAGTGTGTGAATTCAATAAAAGAAAAAGATTTGGTTTTTTCTATACTGCATATATTATATGTCATTCAAATACATGCCATATGAGCCTTGAGATGTGGAAAGATATAACATACCTCTTTTTGTAAATATTTAGAAGATATGTACCAATCCCAATGTTGAGTATGCTTTTTGAATGTTATTCAAAATAAGTAATTTGTAAGCTTCATTGTAAATATGTGAACATTCACGGGAGAAAAACCCTATGAGTGCTTAGAATGTATACATATTTGGTTGGTCTAGAACACATTGAAAATATAGTATGACTTGCATTATAGGAAATTTTACAAATACCATAAAAGTTTTATAGCTCTGAGGATTTCCAGTTTTTTAAAATATGTAAAATATTTCATTTAAAAATATGTCATTGAGTGGGAATGGTGTAATAAAAAAAAAACTTATCCTCACAAGAGTCTTTGAAAATGCAAAATAACTCAAAAAAGGGAAACAATGTGAGTATAAGTACATTTGAAAAACTTTAGAAAATGACAGTGATTTCTATTCACATTTAGCCAAAAACATAAAATTAAATCATAATATGTAATGATTTAACCATGTACTAAATGCATTAAGTATTATATTCCAAATATCTTTGCAGGCACGAAAGAACATGTGTATATACTCAATGTGTTGAAGCCATTACATATGAAAGTCATCTTCAAAGCCATAAAAGAACACATACTGGAGAAAAACCTTATGAATGTAATCAGTGTGGTAAAGACTTTGCACAACCCACTCATCTTCAAAGCTATAAAAGAACACATACTAGAGGGAAATTATATGAATGTAATCAGTGCAGTAAATGCTTTGTAAGTCACAGTACTCTTCAAATTCATAAAAGAACACATACAGGAGAGAAGCCCTATGAATGTAATCATTGTGGTAAAGCCTTTGTACAACCCACTCATCTTCAAAGTCATGAAAGAACACATACAGCAGAGAAACCCTATGAATGTAATCAGTGTGTTAAAGCCTTTGCACAAATCAGTTGTCTTCAAAACCGTAAAAGAACACATACTGGAGAGAAACCCTATGAATGCAATCAGTGTGGTAAAGCCTTTGCAAAAATCAGTCATCTTGAGACACATAAAAGAACACATACTGGAGAGAAACCCTATGAATGTAATCAGTGTGGTAAAGCCTTTGCATATCAAAGTAGTCTTCAAAAGCATAAAAGAGCACATACTGGAGAGAAACCCTATGAATGTAATCAGTGTGGTAAAGCCTTTGCACAACTAAGTAATCTTAAAAAACATAAAAGAACACATACTGGAGAGAAACCCTATGAATGTAATCAGTGTGGTAAAGCCTTTGTACAAATCAGTTATCTTCAACACCATAAACGAACACATACTGGAGAGAAACCCTATGAATGTAATCAGTGTGGTAAAGCCTTTGCATATCAAAGTAGTCTTCGAAAGCATAAAAGAACACATACTAGAGAGAAATCCTATGAATGTAATCAGTGTGGTAAAGCCTTTGCACAAATCAGTCATCTTCAACACCATAAACGAACACATACTGGAGAGAAACCCTATGAATGTAATCAGTGTGGTAAAGCCTTTGCACAACTAAGTAATCTTAAAAAACATAAAAGAACACATACTGGAGAGAAACCCTATGAATGTAATCAGTGTGGTAAAGCCTTTGCACAAATCAGTCATCTTCAACACCATAAACGAACACATACTGGAGAGAAACCCTATGAATGTATTCAGTGTGGTAAAGCCTTTGCACAAATCAGTTATCTTCAACACCATAAACGAACACATACTGGAGAGAAACCCTATGAATGTAATCGGTGTGGTAAAGCCTTTGCATTTCAAAGTAGTCTTCGAAAGCATAAAAGAGCGCATACTGGAGAGAAACCCTATGAATGTAATCAGTGTGGTAAAGCCTTTGCACAAATCAGTCATCTTCAAAGCCATAAAAGATCACATACTGGAGAGAAACCCTATGAATGTAATCAGTGTGATAAAGCCTTTGCACAACTAAGTAATCTTAAGAAACATAAAAGAACACATACTGGAGAGAAACCCTATGAATGTAATCAGTGTGGTAAAGCCTTTTCACAACTAAGTAATCTTAAGAAACATAAAGGAACACATACTGGAGAGAAACCCTATGAATGTAATCAGTGTGGTAAAGCCTTTGCACAAATCAGTTGTCTTCAAATTCATAAAAGAACACATACTGGAGAGAAACCCTATGAACGGGCTCAGTGTGGTAAAGCTTTTGCACAAATCAGTCATCTTCAAAGCCATAAACAAACACATACTGGAGAGAAACCATAGGAATGTAATCAGTGTGGTAAAGTCTTTGCACAAATCAGTTATCTTCAAAGTCATGAAAGAACACATACTGGAGAGAAACCCTATGAATATAATCAGTGTGCTAAAGTTTTTCCATATCAAAGTTATCTTAAGATACATAAAAGAACACATACTGGAGAGAAACCCTATGAATGTAATCAGTGTGGTAAAGGCTTTGCACATCAAAATTGTCTTAAGACACATAAAAGAACACATACTGGAGAAACCAGAACACCAGAAATATAAGTATATTGATAAAGATGTATACTTTCACAGTGTTATCAGTGTCACGCTTATTGTTGTAGACTTTTATGAGATATTATAAAATACAATTACCTATGGTGATATGCATATTAATATCAGTTGCATGGACTGGAGACATACAGGAATCTTACTACGATAGGAAAGATCACATTTTTCTTCATAATTTAAAATAAGAGATCAACAATTTCTGGGTTATTAGTTCTATTATGTAATTTAATCAAGAAATAAGAGAAATGAGCTGAGTAGAACAGCCAGGTGAAATGTTTGAAAAAGATAGTAACTTAAGTTTTGAAAACATTTCTATAATATAAAATATATTTTCTGGTAGTATATTTTAGGATACATTAGGAAGATTGTACTTTTGAAGAATGTTGTCAATGATCTAAAAGTCTTAGAAGGTAATTTTCATGTACCATCTGATACAAATGTCCCTCTACAGAAATTGTCCTAAATGTGTCCTAAAAGTGTTAGGCATAAGAAGTAACGTAAATAATCACAACTTAATGTTCATCAATAATTATTAAATTTTTAGAAAGCCAAGTCTGTTACTAGGCATATCGTATCTTTCTCTGAATGCAAGCCATATGGTTATAGAATATGCAAAGATGTAACGTACCTGTCTATTGACAACAAATAGAAGATATGTAGCAGTCCCTATGTGAAGGAGATTTGTTGAATTCAAGTATGCAAGTCATTGGTTTTCCAGCTTTATTGTTAATACATCAACAAACTCACAGGGCAGAAGAGCCCTGTGAGTACTAGGACTAGGTAAATACTTCTGTTTATCCTAGTTCACTTATCAAATGTAGTATGACTCACAGTATAGAAACTATAAATGTAAGAATGTGGGTTAACTGATGAGTTTTACCAGTTATTTTCAATTATGTACAAAATCTCTTATAAAAAAATCTTACTATTCCAGGTATTTTCAAAAATGTAACAAAACTCTTAAGGAAAAAGTACATGACTATAAAGACACTGTTAATACTTTATGTTCTATTTTCTTTTTACAATTGTACCAAATTGTAAACTTAATTTGTACAGATATAAAGATTAAATCATGTATTTTATGTAAAGCCTTTACATGAGTTTAGTATGTTTGCAGGCATGAATAAAGTCAACTTGAAGAGAAACCTTTTATATGTACTCAATCTGTTATGGCATTTGCATATGACAGTCAGTCTCAAAGGCATTAAGGAATATATACTGTAATGAACTATGAATACAATCTGTGGGAAAGCCTTCAAGAGAATCTTCAGTATCTAATACTGGAAAGAAAATCTCTAAATGTCAGTGGAGTAAATAAAGCTTTACATAGCATCGTGATCTTAAAATGCATAAAATAACCTGAAAAAAATCCTGTCAATGTAGTCAGTCTGTCGCAGCCTTTGTACATATCAGTAATTGATTGAAATCATAAGAAGATATATTATACTGAAGTGAAACCCTATAAAAATACTCAGTGTAGTAAAATTTTGCACTTTATACAGGAGAAAAACTTTGTATACAAAATCAATTTTTAAAACCTTTCCATATTACAAAAGCCTGTAGTACCTCCAAAAAATATGAAAGGCTATTTATTATAAAGTATTTGGTATGATCTTTAGCCAACACAGTTACAATTGGTTATATAACAATATTTATTCTATGCAAAATAGATATCAACACTCTGTTTAAACGTTATTATTTTATTTTTATATTGTTTGTACCAATAAACTAATGAAAGAATGAATGTGATACCATATGTGTAGGGTAAAAAAGCTAGTCAAAGAAACAAATGATGACAATGAAATTAGAGTCAAATGGTTAAACAGAGCCCATTAAAATAAAAACACTTTCACCATGAAACCAAAGCTAAAGACATATAATCCAGGCTTGACTACCTGATAAAAAAAACCCACCAGTTCCTGAGTGTGAAATTCAGAGATTCTTGCTGTTTTAAAAACACTAATATTTGTTACAAATATTTATGGTGTGTGTGTGCATGCAATGTGATTGTGTATTTGTAGCCCATGGCTGACATGTGTAATTAAAACAGTTTGTGCTTTCTCCTTTTGTTATTCAAAGTCACTTTTCAGCCTTGCACAACACAGATCTTTCCCACTAAGTTGTCTCACTGGTGCTTAAAGGAGATTAGAAAAAATATTACCATAGTAAACTATTTTCTTCTTTTCAGATTGTAAACATAATTTCACAGAAGGATTGAGAAAGATGTTATAGTGAGTTTTCCTGGCCCTGGGCGGCCACAGCTCTAGACCCACAGACCTGCAGCCCCAGACCCCTTAGCTGCCTAAATGACTTGGACCCTTGTATTAACTTCATGCTGGTTGGCCTATGTCTTAGGTATATTGCTAGCTAGCTCTTACATCTTAAATCAACCCTTTTCCATTAAGCTTTCTGCCACAGGACCCATGGCTCACCTGTGTTCCTTAAATGTTGCTCCTTTGAGCAGCTGGTTCAGTCTGTCCCTGACCCCACCCTTCCTTTCCTACCTATACTGATTCCACAGCCTACTTTTTCTATGGTGCCTGTCAAGGGACAAAACAGCTCCTTTATTTAAAGATTGAGATTCACAGCATACAGAAAGGCATTAACACATCAGAAAGAGAGGGCATTTTGAAGAATAAATTCTCTTTGCATATGGGAATATTTGTATGATCATACCTTAAAATAGGTTTATGAAATAAATTTATATATTTTTCATGAAAATCTGTGCATCCTAATTTGTATGCAGCAATGGTCACCTAGGTCATAGACTGGGTTACAAAAAGGTTCTAATCTCAGAACAAATTTTATATGTGGCATCAAAGGTTACTCTGAGGCATGGACATGATGTTGCCTGCATAACTTGGTTCTGACCACAAAACTGGAAAATAGTAAACTGAGTGGTGACCTTATATGTGATGTCATCTCATTGTCCATCATGTCATATTCCAGGGGGTAACAGCCGCTGGTGGCCTCTCAAACAATAACATGAGACGTCAAAAGTAAGAAAACCATCTGTTGCTCCAGAGGTTAGGGGATCAGTGAGGTAGATAAAGAGGGGCAGGGTCTGAACCAGATAATTCTCACTCAAAGACTTTAATTGGATTGAACATGTGACCCTACAAACTGGAAGTGGGTGGACACCTGTCACCCAAGGTACCTGAAGAAAATAAAAACAATTTCATTGAAAACCGAAAGTGGAGAAGAGCAGTTTGAAGTGTCATGGGAGGGAGGGAAGAGCCCATCAGTCCAGGACAACTGTCACCCCAAAATGGCTGTCACTCTGGGACAGGAAGTGCATGGAAGAGAGTGAGATCATGGGGAGGATGCATAGGACCAATAGCCCAGAACACCTGTCAGCTTAGAAACTGAACATGGATGAACATGCCATCTCAGGAATCAAAAATTGGTGATAACTCTGAAAGATCATGGGAGGGACAAAAATTACCACCAGCCCAGGACACGTGTTACTCTGGGCACTGGAAATGGTCATGAAATAGGGAGGCTCTGTAGACAGTTGACCCCTTATCTCTCATTTTTTCCTCCCCCACATACCATCCCTCCCTGTACTCCACATAACCTGGCACATGTTTACTGATACCAATTTTCTTGAGTTGCATCAGGTACTAGACTTCAAATGACAAAAGATTAGACCTCACATGCACATGGGAGATATTAAAGTCCTGGAGAAAGATGGAGACATGGAGAAAACTGAGGCATGTGAGAAACTGATGTCTCAGGAAGGAACTGAAGCATGGAGAAATACTGGGTCACAGGAGAAACTGACGTATAGGATAACTGAGGCACAAGAGGAAACGGAGGTACAAAGAGGACTGAAGCACTGTGCTCAGTTGGTAGAGTTCTAGTTCTTAATAATTATAACAATGGATGCTCAGTACTCAGGGTTCTGGTTATTCTGTGGTACCAGTCATAAATATTCAGTACTTACAGTGATGGATGCTCAGAACTTAGTGCTGAGTGCTCAGTCGCTATAGTGCTGGTTAGTGAGTACTTGGGGTACGGGATGCTTATTGGGAGTCTGTTCTTATGTGTGATCAGAAGCAAAAATTGGCCCTGCCCCCACCTCAGTTTCTCATCACTTCCAGTAATTGGTCAACCTGAAAAAAAATATAATTAGGATAAAATTTATTTTCATTATTTTTCATCTCTGAACCTTGGACTTGAAGGGCAGCAGTTGAAGAGCATTATGGGATTGACAGCCAGGATAGAAATACCTGAAAATCATCTGGAGGTCTCTCAACAAACCTTTTCTTTGGCCAAATGTTCAACATGTTTGTCATCAACCCTGGTGTTTTCTGTACACTGGGGCCTTGAAAATTTAAAAAAAAAAAAAAAAAATTAAAATATTTAAATTTGCATTTTAAAGAATTTACCATTGACATTAAATTAACATTTTAAATTAGTAAATTTTTAATTTTTAAGAATTAATTTAAAAAGGGTTTTATTATTTCCTTTGTTTCTGTGTTTTGCCCCTTAAGATATATAAAGGCCTTCTGGAAAATGTAGTTTGTTTCTCTGCAGTCACAGAGGACAAAAATATGACCTTAATTAAAACTTACAAAAAAATAAATTTTTCAGGTAAGATGAAGACTGGAGGAGAATTTAAAATAATAAAGCTTTATTTTAAGGATAAAAACTCGGAAAAACTCCCCAGGCACTGTACCAAATGTCAAATATTTCAGTCAAATTAAGAAATAACAATATGTTTTCTTGAAAACACTTTTTTGAAAAGACTAGAGTACAAATATTTAAAGTTTTGATTTTTTGTGTGTGTGTGTGTGTTGGCGGGGAGAATATGTGGATGCTCAGACATTTTTTACCCCAAATTGTGGGGTAGTAAGGGAGCTGATTAAAATATTTATTTTTATAATGTGTTTATGTTTATACTGAGAACTGAACATTTTGAACATGTGCGGTGTGGGGTGGGGACACGGCAACTTGCAAGGATTGAAGTTCATTGTGTTGACCTACCAAAAGTGACCCTGTGGTTTATAATCCTCAGGAAGGTAAGAACGCCAAGACTACAAACCCTAAAATATCTTCTGGTTCTGCTGTCTCTCTGCATTCTTGCTCTTTCTGTTTTCCTCTGATGTCAGAGATGGTGGAATTGGGTGAGGAGACTTTTCCTAGGCTTCTGAGGTTCTGTGTTTTTCTCATGGAATCATCCCTCTCTATTTGGTATTCTTACCTTTGAGTGGTTGTTTCTGACCTGGCATAGCTCCTAGATCCAAACCCACCCACAGCCGCTTTCCCTCCCCAAATGACTCAGATGGTTATATGAATTACATGATGTTAGGCCTATGTTAACTTATTTCTATTAATCTTTCTTGCCATATGGCCTGTGGTTTACCTCGACTTTTACATGTGAGTTCTTGGGCAGCTGGATAAAGACTCTTGTGGTTCTGCCATTCTTGCTATCTATGCTTGGATTTCCTGCCAACTGCCTTTTAGATTCTCTTTCATTGGCAAAAACAGTCCTTTTATTAATCAGTGACCTTCACAGCATACAGAAACATAGCCTGCATCAGTGAACTGTGGTAACATATTGTATATTTAATGAACAAATTGTCAGGAATATCAGAGGACACAGTCATCCACAGCCAAGACATGAAGGTCAGGCAGCAGTGACTCAAGCATTTACTCCCATCACTTGGGAGACAGAAATTTATCTTGATCTCTGAGTTCAAAGCTAAACAGTGCCAGACCAGGGCACACATGTTTAGGAGAGTTGGACCAGGAATTAGAATTCCTGGGTAGGAATAAAAAAATATGTAAGTCAGAAGATTGAAGTTCTCTCATGATTTCTGAGATGGCAGTCCTTCTGAAAACTCGTGGGTACAGGACCTACCCTCTTCATCCTGAGGAGTTGGCAGAGAGAGAATTGGATGTGGTTTGTTCCTGTCTCCCCGATATTCCAGCTTTTCAACAATATCTTGCTTGAGGTTTTTATTGTATACTAAATAGAATTGATGCTCAATGTGTTATGAGGTGTGTCGTTACATATTATAGGATGAGTATGAGGCATATTATGAGATATCTCAGTGAGTTGTGAGTTGAGGCATATGGGATGCATGGGTGTTGTATTATAGGATGGCTATTATTATGAAATGAGTGGGTAGGTAACATTGGGTGATTGCTTGCTATGTATGACTGAATGCTTATTATGGGATAGCTGTATGGCATATTATGTGACATGTCAGTAGGTTACGGAATAGCTGGTTATTAAGGTTGGTGATGGGTTATTATGGGATGCATCGAGCCATATTATACAATAACACAGTGGATTTTTCTGGGGGGAGCATATAATCAGAAGATCACGATATGTGATGGGGTTTGTGGGTCCACGGCTTTGTGCCTATGTGACCTTGCTTGATACCACATGATCCTTGAGCTCAGGCCCCTCATGCCCCATTTAACCCCAAGTAATTACATTTCACAGAGTCTGTTACTGATAGATCTCCCTGGAGCTTATGAAAATTGCCCTGGCTCAGACACAACAACATAATGCACAGGTAAGGGACAAGTGAACCAAAGTCATATAACATTAATGAGAGATGATTTACAGCTGAGGGATGAGGGGTAGATCATGTACACACATGAATAATCAACTCACTGAGAACCAGATGGTCACCTTAGGGACTGACATTTTTACACACTGCCCCTTAATTATACACACTTCCTCATCCTGCAGCACATGTTAACTCCATGTGGAATCTGAGTCAGACTGCTGGAAGCCATAACAACCCCAATTGTTAAAATTCCTCCATCTTTCCACAAAACAATGCTGACTTTCCCATCATCTTTCAGCACAGGTGTGACTCCATAGTGAAACTGAATCACAGATGAGGATGCTGTTATTACCTGTGTGACATCAGAGGCGTCACAGGTATCTGACCATGATGTCACAGGCCACAGCATGCAGGTTCATAATGGAGTGTGCTTTGGCCTTAGGCCTGCTGGAGGTAGAGGTGACCCAGTGTGGCAAAACTCCATTTCATATCAGGTAGTTCTCAGAAATTAGGCATAATGACAGTGTGGTTTGCCTGGGTGATTACAGCATGACATGGCTGTGTCAGTGTACATCTGCACATGTGAGCTGACTTAACTGTGTCAAACGGGATTACACATATCTACACTGAAGTGTTCTCAATTGGAATCTGGTAGCTCAATATATCCACCGTAAATTGTATACCCACCTGTGGAGACCCTAAGTGTGGGAAAGACTTCCCTTCCTTCTTCTCAGTCTGTTGAACTGTTCTCTGAACCAGGACATTCTCTCCCAGGAATGAATGATATATTTTGTGACTCCTTGTGGTCCTGGCCACCATGCCATGATGCACATTTTGTTCTTTCTACACAATGACTAACACCTGCTTTTGGTTACTGTTACTATTTCCTTGTAGTGCAGCCAGCAGGTGGGGGGTTGCCTCCCTGGATGGTGTTGCAGCCAGCAGGTGGGGGGCTACCTCCATGGATGGTGTTGCAGCCAGCAGGTGGGGGGCTGCCTCCCTGGATGGTGTTGTAGCCAGCAGGTGGGGGGCTCCCTCCCTGGATGGTGTTGCAGCCAGCAGGTGGGGGGCTCCCTCCATGGATGGTGTTGCAGCCAGCAGGTGGGGGGCTGCCTCCCTGGATGGTGTTGCAGCAGCAGGTGGGGGTTGCCTCCCTGGATTGTGATGTAACCAGCAGGTGGGGGACTGCCTCCCTGAAACATTTATATACTATATCAAGTTACAATAAACTCTGAGACTTGAGCAGACTTTCCAGCCTTGTCTCCATTCTTTGCATCTCCTCCCATTCTTTGTCAAACTCCCTCTCTTCCAGACCCTTAGTTGACTGATCCAGCAGGCCGGGGCACCCACCAGTACTGTCTGTATTCATTTACATGGAAGGAATTAATATGTGTTGGGAAATTACAGAGAAAGTCACTCACTGTGCCCTATCATTTCCTTCATTATGATGGAGACCCCTGCCGCTCACCATCTTAAACTTCAGTCTGTGATCAGCCTACTCTGTTTCCCACTGTTTGTACACAATACACTCTTCTTCATCATCTTTTCTGAAGGGAGAATCCATGCTCCACACACAAATCTTTTTCCTGTTACTGCAACAGACAGTCTGCTATGTGACTCCAACTTGTAAATATAATACTCTTTGCTGCAGACCTGTAATATGAACATGTAGGATGTTCAGTCAGGTAGAAATAAAAAGCAATGCTCTGTAAGCAAACTGGATTCAAATCCATCTCAATCAATACTGAAACCTTTATTCAAAATTGCTTTTCATAAGACTGGAGATGTAGGAAGAACAATCCTAAATCAAGTCATCTGGATAGACAATGGAAGGACAAAAAAAATTAAAGCTTATAAAAATGGAAATATTTGTTAACTTATATTGGATGGCAAAAATGTTAATACATGAAACAGATTGACTACACCTTTAAATTTTTAAGTTATGAGATAGATATTAACAACTCTGTTTCTTTAAGTACATGTCTTGACTCTGGTTCACTGCTCATAATGCAATATTTGTCTCTGGTAGCTATGGAAACAGAAGAATTTTCAAATTCGTCCCTTCTCTTGGCAATCTCTAGCATTTGTGCATCAAAAATGAGGAAAAGAGGCAAGTATTTTACATTTTATACATAGTGTGTTTTTATAAGTGTCAATTTGATGAGATAGAGAGTTCAATGAGTTCACAGATAAATGTTTCAGTTGTTTCTTGACACCATTTCCATGTGAGTAAATTCTGTCTAGTTTAGTAAGATCTGGGGATTCCTGAGTGTCTATGAAGGTTATAAAGGAAGGAATCCCCTATAAGCCTGTTTAGTGAATTAGATTCCCTTGCTGCTATTGTATTATATTGAAGATGGGGGCAATGAATATGTAGACCTCATTGTAGGCAGAGCAAATTACCAATATGCAAATACCTCTAAAGTGTATAAATGAGGCTCCAACCAAGCAAAACAGAAGAGAAGATTTGAGAGGTTTGCGTGATCCAAGACTTTGTTACAAGACACTTTTGAGCTGAATTATCTAACTGAATTTCTTTTTCAGAAGGTGTTTGGTCTCTGTGTCACTTCTTCCCTGGTTACCATTTCCTGTTATATGGAAGAAATTTTTGACCTTGGCATCTGAAAAATGGATCTCCTCGCACTTGTTTATGAAAGGTAAATGATGAACAGGTTCAAATCTAACCTGACAGAGAAGAGTGCTCTTGGTCTAACACATTCCAATAATAATTGAAAACTTTTCTAATGTGTGTTACTTCTCAAGTAGTCGAGCCACTGCTTCCACCCAGAAAGCACATTTCACTAGTTTCAGGAGCATAGGACACTTCTGTTGAAGTTTACCAGGCAAGAAGATACAGTTTGAACTTCACCAAACCTTCTGCAGAAGGTAAGAAGATAGGACTGGACAGACTATACAATGGAAATTTTGAAAGCAAGAAGGCACTGGTGAGACATTCTAATGTTACAAATGAACAAGGCTGATAACTTTGATTACTATAACCAGCAAAGCTTTCAATCACTAAACGTGGAGTAATCAATATATTTCCTGAAAATAAATCATGGATCTAAACAATAAGTATCTACATAGTATGCAATACAGAAAGCCTTAGGGGAAAATCTTCAACTTTATTAATCCAGATACACCAAGGAAACCACAAACAATTGATAACACCACAGAAGAAAATCTTAAAGAAGATCTACCACCAAAAATTACAGTAAATAACAATGTAGTCACCAGTCATTAATATCCCTAAATATCAATGGACTCACCTCAACCTTTTATACTTTCATGTATATATTATATCTGGTTTGGTTCTTTAGACTGAGATCATTGATTCTATCATAATTAAATTAATTTACTTCTTATTATCTAGTGGCAATGATAATCTTTTGGGGTTTTGAGAAAAGAGAGTTTTGTTAAAATCCTGACTAAATTAAACTTCAAGGCTGCATCATCTCTGCCAGTTGCCTTTCTGCTGTTCTATATGCAAAACTCAGAAGAAAGTGCAAAGGAGGCATTCTGAGACATTAGATCATTTGAGCAATCCACTGCCATGAGAGATATTTCAGGGGTCTTCCTCATTCAAGAATTTTCATAACATATAATGAATTCACAGACCTGTTTTCTGTGGTAACAAAATATAAAACTTCTCAAACAGTGAATAAAGTTGACTCAAAATTTGAGGGACAGACATTTTCTAAATTT
This sequence comes from Phyllotis vaccarum, assembly GCA_033318265.1. Classification (NCBI taxonomy): domain Eukaryota; kingdom Metazoa; phylum Chordata; class Mammalia; order Rodentia; family Cricetidae; genus Phyllotis; species Phyllotis vaccarum. Next base: position 263,644 of record JARWLC010000026.1, on the reverse strand, counting down.
TTAAGTTTGTGTAAACTATTACTCTTTATACTTTAGAATCTTTTAGCAGTTACCATTTGTTCAATAGAAGGTCAAGATTTTCAAGATAACACATATATAGTATCCAGACTCTCTAATTACTTGTATTATCATATGGTTCTTTATATATGTTTACTTTTGCATTAAAAAGACTTAATTTACAAGTCTATATGTTTAATCTAATACTGTATATATACTCCATCATCTTCCTTGAAATGCTTAAGTAAGTTTTTAACACACTGAAAATTATTTAGAGATTTTTTTCTCAAGCCTTTTATTGTGTATCTGTATTAATTTTTGATCCCATGAGTCCTTAACCTACTAGGTCGTGTGGCTAAGACCTATGGAGTGGTTTTGTTGGTTCTTCCTGCTATTCTTGTCTTCCTGAAAGCTGAATTTCATGGTAGAGGTTCAAAAGTAATTATCATGCTTATTACAACGACTCTGTTGCAGATGAGGGGACCAAATTGTTACTAGTCTATTGAATGCTGAAATCCAAAAACTCCCAGGCAAGTAAATGAAGCAGAACCTCCCACATGATCATCCAAATTGACAGCATTAGCTAGGAAGCCACATCTTAAAAGATCCATCTCTCGATTCCCTACCAGCATCAGACCCTCTAGAGAAGATATTTTTAAATAAGGATGAGAATTACTTCATTTTTTATGTTTAAAATATTTTATAATGCATTTCAACTTATGTGGAAATTTCAGTCCCTCTTTGAGCTGTTGTATATATGTAAGTATTCCTGTCCTAACTTTCACACACTCTTAAACAAACAGTATTGAAACACTATTTATAAATGTTTGCTAGTTCTCACACTTATTACTAGCTACCAGTTATATTTTAGTTTACACGTATGTGTTTTTATTCTTGTCATTTGTAACATGGCTTCATTTCTTTATTTAATGCTTCGTTTTTGTCTGGCTGGTGTCTCCTTTCCTTTATCATTCTTCATTTGCTTAACTTTATCATGTTCAGCAATAGGCAAGTAAGCATATTTATTTAACCTATCACAGAAACATATAACCATATAGTGTAAAAAAAAATTCCATTGCAGCTGTGTCTTTTTCCTCACATTTCTAATGATAATATTAGTTTATACCATTTCATTTTAAAAGTATACATCAATTTCTGACTATTCTGTATCTCATGATTGAACATGGGCGTGAGTCTCAAAAGGCACTTTTTACAAGTGAACAAAGTTAGGTACTATAAAGACTAGATAATTTTATAGATGGCAGAAATGATTTTTAATTTTCCATGAAATGACATTCTATCTCTGGACACCAGTATTATAATATCTTTGTGTGAAATATGTTAAAATATGTAAATATATTTCCATCAACAATAGAGAGCTTCAACCCAGTAATTTAGCATTTAAAACAAATAAGGTAATTTGGGAACCTGTCTTCCGATGTCTGTAGAACATGTTCCATCACAGCACACAGGCATTGACTGCCCACTTCTGATATTAACAAACATAAAGATTCATTTCCAATGCCCAACATACAGATTTGCCTTCCTCATCCATGAAATTGTACACACTGCCTTTTGAGGAAACACTTCAAAGTCTAGATCTGTTTTCAGTAGATATGAGTACCTAAGGGTCTCCACAGAGAACTTTGGTTATTTTCCTTAGCTCAGTTGCAAGTTCCTTGCAAAAGTTATTTTATTGGTATTTGTTATATATGTTTTACACATTGAATTTTTTCAGTCATTTTGTCTAGTACAGTTTATTGTCAAAATCTGAGTATGTAATTATGGCCTTTACAGTTTGGAAAAAAACAATTTAAAAAAACTTTATTCAGAGAAAGTAAAAGTTAAGATTACACAATCTCATACTGTAATCAGCCAAAATAAAAAGACCCCAGACCCAGATTTCTTGCAAGACAAAAAGAAAAATTTTTATTTTATCTGCGAATGGGCTCAAGGCAAAAGGATAGCCAAGAGCCCCGAATGTTCTCGGGGCAGAACTTTTATACAGCACTTTAGGTAGAGGAGGGGGATATAGCACTCTGGTAAAGGGAGAGGGTAGTTGTGAGGGTGTTCATGGTTACTCAGGGTGGTCTCGTGCACAGATCAAGCTGACCGGGCAGTGTGTCCCAGAAATGTAAGAAGCAAGCTTTGTTTAGGCTGCACATCCTGCATGTGTCTGGGAAATTCTGTAAATAAAACATCTTCCAAGGATCTGTATCTTTGAGCAAGTGGTTACTGTGACTCTGCCAAACTCAGTTAGCTTCAGGGACCTTGGGGAGAGGCGAGGAGTTGGGAGGAAACAGCTTGGTGGGCAATTGGCTACAGTAACACCGGAAAGCTAAGTGAAACAGGATTTTTCTATTATTTCAGTGAGAAAGAGTCAAACAGGATTTTCTTATGATTTCATTCTTTCAATACACAGACAATACCACACTGATGCTTTATTTAGAACAGTATTACATGACTGTGTTGTATGAATAGGCATTTTTCTCAAGGAATCTTCTGACAGATTTTGCTAATGAAGGAGTCCTCACTTTAGACCAGTTGATCAGCCAGTATGGAAGTATTATAAGTATAATAAAAGATCTTGGGACAGAGAATAGCTTCTACCTCAAGCATCTTTAAAAGACACCAGATATGCAGAAATGAACTAATTAAAGTTTAAATATCACAGTAATTAAAAAGGACACTCTAAGGATCTTCTAGTTGGTTCAACATATGCTGGTTTAAAACTACTGCATTGACATGCCTAAATTCAGCCTGTAGTAACCCAATGATTACTATAAAAACACAAATCACAATATAGCCAGACATATATACAAACTTTTCCATTTTATCAACATTTTTAAGAAAAAAATTTTTTATTTATATTGTGTGAAGTTGAAGAGGGGTCTAACTATCAATATAAAATGGGTGCATGCACTACGAACTGTGACAGTGATGTTTTCAGAGGATATATGAATACAATATTGCTACAAATGTAAAAAGAATAACCTGCCAATTTCAATTGGACTTCAGACTCACTCCATGAGTTAGATCCCCTAAATGAGTCTGCAGAAGTAAAAGCAAACTTTCAGATTTCATAAATCATGGATAACTTACTCCTATTATACTAGAAATATTGCTATACCCATATAGTAGTGTCTTCATCCAAGATTATTGAAAGTTAATAGATAGCCAATGCAAAACAATGTCAAGTATTAATGAAATGTTTTTCTGTTTTTCTAATATGTTTAATGTTTTAAAATATTTTTAAAAGAATCAATAACAGTGATAGACACACTGAGAGAAACATAATGGATTCGATGGATGTAAAAGGGAGAGACAGGAAGAAAAATTCTAAATCAAGTCATCTGTATAGACAATGGAGGAACAAAGAAAATTAAAAGATTTTAAAAAGGGAAATATTTGTTAAGTTATGTTGTATGACAAAGTGTTAATACATGAAACAGATTGACAATGCCTTTAGTAATTTTAAGTTATGAGATAGGTGTTAACAACTCTATTCCTTTAAGACTACATGACTTGACTCTGGTTCACTGCTCATAATGCAATATTGGTCTCTGGTAGCTATGGAAACAGAGGAATTTTCAAATTAATTCCTTTCCTAGGTAATCTCTGGCATTTGTGCATCAAAAAGGAGGAAAAGAGGAAAGTATTTTACATTTTATATATAGTGTGTTTTTTAGGCGGCAATTTGATGATATATAGAGTTCAATGAGTCCACAGATATATGTTTAATTTGTTTCTTGTCACCATTTCCATGTGAGTAAATCCCATCATGTATAGTAAGAGCTGGGGATTTCCTGAGTGTCTATGAAGATTATAAAGCAAGGAATCTCCTCTAAGCCTGTTTAGTGAATTAGATTCCCTGTGCTGTTATTGTATTATATTGACGATGGGGGCAATGAATATGTAGACCGCATTGTAGGGACAGGAATATAACAATACACAGATACCTCTGAAATGTATAAATGCGGCTCCAACCAAGTAAACTGAAGAGAACAATTGGGAGGTTTTTGTGAACCAAGACTTTGTTTAGGTACTGCATATAGGTATATTCCTGTCCTAACCTTCACACACTCTTAAACAAACAGTATTGAAATACTATTTATAAATGTTTGCTAGTTCTCATACTTATTAATAGCTAGCTCTTATGTTTTAGTTTACTCATATTTGTATTTATTCTTGTCATTTGGAGCATAGCTTGCTTCATTTCTCCATTTTTTGCTTGGTTTTTGTCTGTCTGGTGTCTACCTTCCTCCATAATTCTTCATTTGTCTAATTTCATCATGTTCAGCGGTAGACAAGGAAGCGTATTTATTTAACCAATCACAGCAACATATAACCATATAGTGTATAAAATAATTCCATTGCAGCCATGTCTCTTTCCTCACATTTCTAATGATATTTGTTTATAACATTTCATTTTAAATGTATGCATCAATTTCTTACTATTCTGTATCTCATATTTGAACATGGGCATGAGTCTCAAGGGACACTTTTTAAAAGTGAACAAAGTTAGGTATTTTAAACACTAGATAATTTGATAGATGGCAGAAGAATTTTTTTTTAATTTTCCATGAAATAAAGTTCTATCTCTGGGCACCAATACTATTATATGTTTGTGTGAAATGTGTTAAAATGTGTAAATATATTTGCATCAACAATAGAGAGCTTGAACCCAGTAAATTAGTGGTTAAAACAAATAAGGTAATATGGAAACCTTTTTTTGATATCTTTAGAACATGTTCCATCACAGCACACAGGAATTGCCTGCCCTCTTCTGATATTAACAAACATAAAGATTCATTCCCACTGCCCAACATACATATTTGCCTTCCTCATCCATGAAATTGTACACACTGCCTTCTGAGGACACACTTCAAAGTCTAGATCTGTTTTCAGTAGATATGAGTACCTAAGGGACTCCAGAGAGAACTATGGTTACTTTTCTTTGTTCATTAGCAAGTGCCTTGCAAAAGTTATTTTATTGGTATTTGTTATATATGTTTTACACATTGAATTTTATCAGTTGTTTTTTTCTACTACAGTTTATTGTCAAAATCTGAGTATATAATTATGGCCTTCACAGTTTGGAATGCAAAAACCATTAAAAAAAACTTTATTCAGAGAAATGAGAAGGTAAGATTAGACCATCATATACACAGAGAATACCACACTGATGCTTTATTTAGAACAAACTTAGTATTACATGACTGTGTTGTGTGATAAGGCAATTACCTCAAGGAATCTTCTGACAGATATTGCAAGTGAAGGAGTCCTCACTTTAGAGCAGTTGATCTAGGAGCATGGATGTATAATGAGTATAATAAAAGATCTTGGGATGGACAATAGCTTCTAGCTCTAGTGTCTTTAAAAAAACAGCAAATATGCAGAAATGAACTAACTAATGTTTAAATTTCACAGTATTTAAAATGGACACTCTAATGTACTTCTAGTTAGTTCAACAGAAGCTGGTTCAAAAGTACTGCATTGATATGCCTAAATTCAGCATGTAGTAACCCAATTATTACTATAAAAAAACAAATAAGAACATAGCCAGACATAGATACAAACTTTTACACTGTATGAACATTGCTAAGAAACAGAAAAATTTTATTTATATTGTTAAGTGAAGCAGAAGAGGTGTCTAACTATCAATGTATAATGGCTTATTTAGGGGATTGCATTGTTTCATTGTAAATAATTATTACACCCACTGGTTTAATAAAAAGCGCTAATTGGTTAAAGGCAGTCAGGAAGTGTGGGCGGGGCTACCAGACTAAGGAAAACTCTGAGAACAGGAAGTACAGAGTAAAATGCCAGAGAGAATCCAAAAGAAGCAGAGCACAACCATGCAGCTCTAAAGAAAGGTACCGAGCCACATGGCTGAAAAGGAAGAATAATGGGTTAGATGAAGGGCACAGAGTTAGCAAGTTATATGCCTGCCTTAGACGAATCAGCCAAAAACTATTGAAAGCAGGACCACCTATGTGTCTCTGTAGGACTGCGGGTCTGTGGGTCAGTGGGTTTAAACTTTGAGGTAGGCCCAAAAGTCTAGACCATCAATCTCCTACTACAGCTGCATGCACTGAGAACTGCAACAGTGATGTTTCCAGAAGATATATTAAGACAATATTACCACAAATGTAAAAAGAATAACCTACCAATTTCAATTGGACTTCAGACTCACTCTATGAGTTAGATCCCATAAATGAGTCCACAGAAGTAAAAGCAAACCTTCAGATTTGATAAATCATGGGTAACTTACTCCTATTATACTAAAAAATATTGCTATACCCATATAGTAGTGTCCTCATCCAAGTTTCCTGAAAGTGAATAGATAGCCAATGCAAAACAATGCCATGGATTAATGAAATACGTTTTTCTGTTTTTCTAATATGTTTAAAGTTTTAAAATATTTTCTAAAAGAAACAGTGACAGTGAGAGGCACACTGAGAGAAACATAAAGGATTAGATGGATGTAAAAGGGAGAGACAGGAAGAACAATGCTAAATCAAATCATCTGGATAAACAATGGAGGAAGAAAGACAAAAGTTTTTAAAATGGAAATATTTGTTAAGTTATATTGTATGGCAGAAATGTTAATACACAAAACAGATTGACTATGCCTTTAAAAATTTTAAGTTATGAGATAGATATTAACAACACTGTTCCTTTAAGACTACAGGTCTTGACTCTGTTTCTCTGCTCATAATGCAATATTGGTCTCTGGTAGCTATGGAAACAGAAGAATTTTCAAATTCATCCCTTCCCTTAGGCAATCTCTAGAATTAGTGAATCAAAAAGGAGGAAAAGAGGCAAGTATTTTGCATTGTATACATAGTGTGTTTTTATAGGTATCAATTTGATGAGATATAGAGTTCAGTGAGTCCACAGATATATGTTTCAGTTGTTTCTTGATACAATTTCCATGTGAATAAATACTGTCAAATATAGTAAGAGCTGGGGATTCCTGAGTGTCTATGAAGGTTATAAAGCAAGGAATCTCCTATAAGCCTGTTTAGTGAGTTATATTCCCCATGATGCTATTGTATTATATTGAAGATGGGGGCAATAAATACGTAGACCTTATTGGAAGGACAGGAATATAACAATATGCAAATACCTCTGAACTCGCAGCTTCAATTTCTCACTTTCTTTGGCATACTCCACTCAGGACTTTCTCTGCCTCGGCTTCCTTGTCAAACCACTTGGAGGACTCTCTCTGTTTCAGTTTCCCCATTAGACCAGGCATAGGTCTCTCTATGGCCCAGTTTCACTATTAGACCTGCATGAAGGCCTATCTCTGCCTCAGTTTCTTAGTCAGACCCCTCGGAGGCCTCTCTCTGCTTTAGTTTCCATGTCAGACAACATATAAACCTCTCTCTACCTCAACTTTCTTGTTACATTCAATAGAGGCCTCTCTCTGCCTCAGTTTTCTCTTACCTCAGGATGGGGTACTATGTCTGCTAGTTTTTTTTTTTTCTAATCAATCTTTGCATAGAACTCTCTTGGCCTCAGTTTTCCCATTGGACCCCATGGAGGCCTCTCCCTGCCTCAGTTTCTACAATTTGTTTTAAGATTTTATAGTTTAAGGTTTCACTGGTGTGAATCAACCCTCCTGACCCACCCACAGTCCTCTGGGCAATCATTCCCCTGGACATGCCTACAGCCCTTGTTGTCCCTCTAGATACATCCACTCCCCTCCTGTCAGTCATCCTTCAAGACAAGCCCACAGCCTTCTTGTCCGTCATCCCACAGGATATGCCCAGAGACCTCCTGGCAGTCGTCCTTCAGGACACACCCACAGCTATTCCTTCATCCCTCAGGAGAAGCCCAGGAACCTCATGCCTGTCAGGTTCGTGGTGTAATGTATATTATGGCAGAAGCTTGTGTATTACAGGATGGACTATGAATTATATAATGGTCTTGTATATCTGGATATTGTAGAATGGATTGTGAATGATAGGATGGTCTTGTATATTATGGGGACTCTTCTGGGTATTATATGATGGATATTATGGACAGCCTTGTGTATTTTTGGATGGGCTTATGTATTACAAGATAGGTCTCTGTGTATTGTGATTTTTTTTCATTATGGGATGGACTTGTGTATTATGTTGAGACTATGTTTAATGGGATGGACTGTGTATTTTAGGAGGGGTCTGTGTATTATGGGATGGACTGTGTATGAGATGGGCTGGGGGCAAAATATGTGTACAAAGGATTTATACAGAAGTCAGGGGCCATGTGCTGATTAGGAGGGCAACAGATATGTGTAAAATACGTGTGTAAAATGGGTGGTGGAAGCAAAGGAAGTGTGCATAACAGGGTCCAGGGACCTTTGAAATTGAAACAGGGCCTGTGCAGAAGTTGTGTGCAACACATGTGTGAAAAACACACCCTGAGCAAAAGAGAGGTGCAAAATACATGTGCAAAAGATATGTGTAGTGCCATGTGCCAATGGAAGGTGGGAGGAGGGTCCAGGGGTCCCACAATGGACTGAGAAGAGCCACCCTGAACTCCCAGAAGAGCCTGTTCCGATGGACAAAGAACAGCAGTGTCATTGGAGGAAGAAAGTGAGTGGTTGCCATGCACTGGAGTCACATGTGCAGGGAGGGAGAACGTAGAGGCACCTATGCAGCTGCAGTCACCCACAAAATTACACTAAACAAACAAACAAACCAACAAATAAAATGTTTAAATTGGAAATTTTACCTTTTCTCCAGCCTGTCATGTTCCTGGTGGGTTCAAAAGCTCTGGCTGGTTTCCATCATCTCCTCCTTCCCCTCTGTCATCTGGGGGCCTTGTACACTGAGAACCAACAGCCAGGGCCACCCAGGTCATTAAAATTATCACACTTAATAATGTCCTTTAATTTTTTTTTTAAATTTCAATTGTGAAAAGAACTAACTTATTTAAGTATAAATATAAATCTAAAAACATTTTGTATGTAAAAATATGAAATTTCTGACTTTGATTTAGCACCTTCCCCCAACACCATCCCCACCCCCACTCAATAAACAAGAAAAAAATAAAACCAGCCTTGTTCATCCAAGAAATGTGGAAATTTAAATCTCACACCAGACTCTCCTCCTGAAAATAAAGTGTTTTCCATTCTAAACCTTATGAAATTTTAATTTCCCATAGTCCAAAAGGCACAAATAGCTTTTTATTAAAAAAAATTCTGATAACTTAGTTTCTTGTTTTTCATCCCATGTGAAGATAAAAACACCTCATCTTTGGACAATAACAATAAAACAAAACAAAACAAACCTGAAGAACGTTAACCTTTAAATATTTTACATCAGTCCAAAAATCCCATAGATGGATTAAAATTAATCTTTTCCCTGATCAAAATTATATCTTTTATTCAGTCCATTCTGAAGAAAACAATACAGTTTCTATGTAAAAACTGTTTTTAGAAATTAAATTTGAATTGAGTTTCCATTCTGAAATAACTTTAATCAGTCATGGGCCTGAAATTATAAACTGTAATTCTTTCATGTAAAATAACTTTGAAAATTTAAATTTTTGTTGTTCAATGCTTCTGACTGGATAAAAATAACCTTTACGGTTTTTTTGTTTGTTTGTTTGTTTTTTAAATTAACTTTCAACATATTTGACCACACTGCATGGAAAAAATAAAATTAAAAAACCACCTGTTGCATTTAAGTATATTGAACTTTAATTTCCAATGGCTTAATCAGCTCTCCTGAAAAGAAAAACACCTTTTTCATTAAATAAAAATTCAAAAAATAAATTTTTTTCAGTTCATCATCCTGGGGTGGAGGGGGCAATACACTTTAAATTTTTCAATTTAAAAACACTAAAATTTTAATTTTCTGATAACTGCCGCACTCACACTGCTCGCCCTCACCCTCCCCTCTGGCTCTAGCTTTTCCAAACTCACTTCCAAATATCTGAAACGTTAATATTAATTGGGTTCCTACATGTACAGCATAGTGAATCATGAATATCCCTTGGCTTGTGTAATCCACTGATGAAATACATTGTAATTATTTAAGATAAATAAGTAAATAAATAAAGCTCCCTGTGTGGTTTTCTCACAATCCTCCATACTCATGAGATGGAGTGGGGGTAAAGACAATCCCATGGAATACTCTCTTCCTTGCTCCCACAACCTCAGTTCTCTCTAACTAGAGGGTTTCCTTCTCATACAAAGTCTCCCTGCCTCAGTTTTCCCCTCGTACCCCACTAAAAGGTCACTCTGCCTCAGTTTCCCTATCATAACACTCGAAGGCCTCTCTCTCTTAGATACCCAGTTAGATCCCACAGGGGCCAAGTCTGCCTCAATTTCCCTGTCAAATGCCTTTCTCTGCCACAATTTTCTTGTCAGACCCCTCATATTCCTTACATATCCAGTCAGGACCCAAGGAGGCAAGTCTGCCTAAGTATCCCCACAAACTCCACAGAAGACTTTCTCTGCCTCAGTTTCCCCATCAGATCATGCAGAGGCCTCTCTCCAACTCACTTTTTTGTTAGACCCCCAAAGAGGTCTCTATTTGCCTCAGTTTTACCATCACACCCTGTGGTGGCCTGTGTGCATAAGATTCATTCTGAAGGCAAGACAATATGCAAAATAGCAGGGCAACAGATATGTTCAAAATGCATGTGTAAAATTGGTGGGGAGATGACAAAGTAAGTTCAAGGACCTTTGCAATAGAAGGCAGGCCCTGTGCAGAAGTTGTGTGCAACACATGTGTGCAAAACAAGACCTGAAGACAGCCCTGTGAATAGAAAGGTGCAAAACACATGTGCAAAAAATATGTACAGTGCCACTGAGCAGGGGCAGGTTTGAAAAGGAGTCCAGTGGGCTGGAGAGACAGCTCAGAGGTTAAGAGCATTGGCTGGTCTTCCAGAGGACCTGAGTTCAGTTCCCAGCAACCACATGGTGGCTCACAGCCATCTGTAATGAGATCTGATGTCCTCTTCTGGCATTCAGGGTTACATGGTAGACAGAACACTATAACATAACAAATAATGTTAAAAAGAAGAAAAGGAGTTCTGTATCCCACAATGGCCTGGGCTAGCAGTGTCCCTCCCCCCCTCCACTTACTCCCAGAAGAACTTGTAGAACCTGTACTGGTGGATAGAGAGAGAGAGAGAGACATAGGGTTCTTCTAACTAGAGTGTGAGTGGCCTCCAGTCATTGGAGTCATGTGTAGTGTTGGGAGTGGAAGGGAGAGTCAGAGAAGAGAATGGATGGGTCTATGTACCTAGAGCCATCCACATCATGCCACAAAATAGAGAAAAAAACATTAAAAATAGAGACTTTCCCTTATTCCAGTCTGTGATGAAGCTCCAGGTGACTCCAGAAGCTCTGGCTGGTTTCTATCAACACACCTGACCATTCCCTTCACCTGGGGGCCTTCTACAGGGAGACTCCACACCCAGGATCACCAACATCATTAAAACTATAATCATAAGGAATCATAATTTAAAGTTTTTTATTTCAATTGTGAAATATTTTTTGAGTAAAAATAAGAAATAAAAAACATTTTCTATGTAAAAACACTCAGACTTTTAGTTACCACCACCCTCAAAAAACCTAGTAAAACCAGACTTGTTCACGTAAAAACAATGGAAATTAGAAATTGTACATCAGAGCATTTTTTAAAATAAAAAATTTCAGTTTTAAACTTTCTGAAATTTTAATTTCCCATCATCCAGCCCAAAAAACCCACTTATTTCATTTGAAAATAGTTTAATTTTTCATTTTTTCTTCTACACAAAGAAAAAAAATGCTTCTTCTAACAAAATACTTTTAATCATTTTTCATTGTTTTAAATTTTCTGGGGATAGAATAAAAGTCAACTTTTTCAACTTAAGAGTTACAAAATTTTTACTTTTAAATCTTTACATCTTATAGAAAAAAATACCGTACATGTGAAAACTGTTTTACATTTTTTAATTGTCCCACAATTCTAGAATTTTTTATTGATCATTAGTCCTGAGATTTAAAAAACCCAACTCTTTCATGTGAAATAATTTTAAAAATTAATTTTTATTGTTTAATGCTTCTGAGTAGATAAAAACACCACCTTTTCCATTTAAAACCTGAATGTAAAAAACAAAATTTAAGATTTAAAAACTTACATTTACACATAAAGTGTATTGAACTTTTAATTCCAGTTTTTCAATCAGCCCTTTTGAATGAGAAAACACTCTTTAAAAACAATTCAAAAATGAAATTTTAATTGGTTCACTTTCCTGAGGGCCAAAAAATTACTTTTTCTATTTTAAAATTGCAAAAATTTTAATTTTCTGATAACAATCCCCTACATGCACCCTGTCTCTGTCCCTCCCCTCTGGCTCTAGCTGCTCCAACATCATTTCTAGTTTTCAGAAGTATTGACTTTAAAACATTCTCAAATGTACAGGACAGTGAATAAGGAAGTCTCATTTTCCTCTGGTGAATCCTCCACCTCCATCCATTTCTCATGGCTCTGCCTAGGCTTCTCTTCCCTACCCTCTCAAGCCCTCTTCTTCCAACTCCCCTCACTCTCTGCCTGACAGCTGACATAACAGACAAAAACTGTAGATAATACAACATTCCCTGGCTCCCATAGTCCAATGGTAAACAAATTGTAATTATTAAAAGAAAGAAAGAAAGGAAAGAGAGAGAGAGAAGAAAGCTATCTGTGTGCTTTTCCCACAATTTCAAAGGATGTGGAAGTGGATAGATTAAATTTCATTCTTCCTCCCTGCTTGGCCTTCAAGCCCAAACTCCAAACAAAAAAGAAAGAAAAGCATTAACTACTTGGCAGCTGTGATTTGGAGCATGTCAGGGATGGAGAACAGGGTATTTAGTGTCATAGGCAGAGACAATGTTGGGAATGTACTGAGAATGAAGTGTTAGGACCAGAGGTGTCTGTCTTCCTTTAGCCCACTCCAGGGCACATCACTGAGCCCTATGGAAGAGAAGCTCAGGAGACTTTGTGGAGACCTCAAGTCAAAGATGTCTGGGTGGAGAGACTGTCATCAATAAAGGGGCCTGGCTAGGGGAGGATATTGGAAAGAGTTTGTTAAAGTGAAGATTAAAGTACAGTGATGGAGGGGGGTAGAGCAGGAGGGTCAAGGAGGCTTAGGGGAGGGCAGGATATGGAGGGCAGTGAGGCAGTGAGGGGTAAAGGATGCAGTACTCCGAGGTTCTACAAGGAACCAACCATAGGCCTAAGTCATCACATCCTTCAATGGGCTCTCTTGAAGCTGGATTGGCAGTTCAGAAATCCACACCATTATGATGAACAGTGGCCTTGCCAGCCTAGGGACCATCTTCCCGAAGCAGGTTCAGGGAGCATCAGTATGGAGAATGTCTAAGACATCCTTCTCCATACACAGAACCTCTGCACTGCTAAATTCTTAGGCATCTGACATCAGGCTTCAGAAGAACAGATAAAACTTTTCTCCAAGTCTCCTTATGCAAGAAGGTGGGCTAAACACCTCTGTTATAAAGTAGCTGCTCAGGGTGGCAAACAAGACAAGTGGGGGAGAAAGCAAGGCCAGGGGGTTTCTGAGAAGAGCAGCCTGACAACCAACAGCAAACAATTCCTCCCTGCCTTCCTCTCTTCACTCCCACCTCCACCAGGAAGCTGAGGAGCCACAGACCACTGCAGGGGTCCCATCATTGCTTTGACTGCCTGAGGAAACAACTAGAGTCTGTTGGGTGCTCCATGCCTGAGGCCTGAATGTATGCCTGCACTTGTGTGGTGGAGACAGAGGAAGACACTGTCCTAGATGTGTGCAGGGGTCAGGTGCCAAGCTTGGAAACTGTGAGTGGATATTTGTGGCAGAGCTGTCTTAACCCACCCACAACACACACACACACACACACACACACACACACACACACACACACACACACACACACACACACACACACACCATTTCCTGGGCACTGTTGCACAGTTAAAATTCACTAATCTTTGAGTGTGTCAAGTCTTCTCTTTCCTGGGTTATTCCAACCCTTCACCTATTCTTTGGGCCTTAAAACGAGCAAACTTCCCTTACTGGGAAGCTTGGGCCATCTACATTTCCCAGCCTAGGTGCTGACAACTGTTCTTGGATTTGTTAAAACTCAGGCTTCTGAGATGCTTTGCAGCAGAAAGAGGCTCCCTCCCTTTCTGCATGCTGCTCCACAAAGTTTGGCCCATAGGGGCTCCCCTCTGGTCCTGCTTCAAGGGTCAGGGTCCCTCCCTCCCCAGAGCTGAGCATTCCTATGTGTGGTCCCCCACAAGCCTCCCCAGAGAGCATGCAAAGTGACTTTCCAGAACTCACCAGAACCACAAAGCCAGGTGGCAAGGACTATGCCCATGATCACTGGCCACAGATGGGTGATGGCTATGGCCTTGGTTGCACTCAGGGATCAGCAGACAGGAGAGAGGCCATGCCTCTGGGCCACCCTGGGACCGAAGTCAGGGGATGTTATTGCATTTTAAAGAGGGAGTCTGGCTCCCCTTGGCACTTGGTGGACAGAGATGCAGCCCGGGCAATCCTAGCTTCAGGGGAGCTGCACACTGAGCAAGCTGGCAGACAGCAGGGTTCGTGCATACTGCACTGGAGACCCCCCTTTCTCCCTGCCACAGGATGCCTTTGTGGAAATCCTGAGGACCCCTTAGGGAGAAGCTGGTGTTGTGAGCTGGGAGACCTTCAGAGCCCCTTCCTGGTCTCCCTGGGCAGGATTTCTCTACTGGGTCCTACATCCACTGCCCTCCCCCACCTGCCCCAGCCTAATGGGATTGCTGCTCAGAGCCAGCCTGGTGAGAGCTGCCAGAATCTAGAGGATAAGGTCTCTAGAGGAGGAACAGAAAATGCCTATGGCATGTAGAAACATGCAGGATTTCCCTCTGGATCCCAGGGGATAGACTTTTGCAATTCCTATCTCCTCTGATCTTGAAAACTCTGTGTTTATGCTGCAAGGCTGGGTCAGGGACCATTGCACTGTGTCTTTAAGAACAGGGCACCCAATGGGAGGTGCTTTTGTCACTCAGGTCTTACTAGCCAATCAAAGCCTTGAAGCTATCTGCCAGTCAGAAGTGGTGCTGGGCTCTTCCTGTTGCTGGGCTTTGAGAAGGAATTGGGAGCTGAGGTTTGCATGCTGTGCTGTTTGTGCTGTTTCTGTGAGGATTGCCTGCTGTGCTGTTTGTGCTGTTGGAGGTTGCTGAGCAGAGAACATGGCCAAGCTGCGAAACCACAACATGGTAAGGGAAGGGCTGTTGCCCACAGATGGGGTGAAAAGGATTCAGAGGTGCAGCGCTAGAGAGGTGTCTGTTTCAGGGATCTAGGTGGAAACCTGCAGCCAGAAACTCTATTGTATGAAGTTCCACGTGGTACCTGAAACTCCCTGACCCTTGGCCTTGTCTCTGAATAACTTTGCTCTGTGACTTAAATCTGCTCACAGAATTGAGAGCAGGGAACTGTGTGTAGAAATATCTTTGTCCACTCTTACATGCTTTTGCTGCATAAATGAAAGCTGGTTGTCAAACATGAAGATCCTAATTGGTCAAGTATGTTCTAGATGTCTAGCACTTAGCACTCACCCTGTACATGTAAGATTTATTTACAGTTAATTTTATGAAGTTTGTAAAAGGCATCTCATGTGTTAGGTAACACTCGATTAGTAAAATATGATAAAGAACAGTAGAACTGATGATATGTCGGATTTTCCATTGCACAGGGTATAGGGTCTCACAAAATAGAATTTACCTGAAGGTTGACTGCTTCTAACCCCCCCCAAAAGATAACCTCTAACAGGCCTGTTAGTGGTTATGTTGGTAGGATATGCTCAGTGTTGTCCAGACATTTGCTTATAAACCATTACAAAAGGGCTACTCAAGGATTACAACCAGCCATTAAGCATAAACCTATATGGAACCGGGGACTCTAACAAGCTACTCATTGAGACATTACAGGGTCATAAGCAACCTTAAGGTCTGTGGGTCATAAAGTTCTAGTTTTATTCTGAGAAAATAATGGTTCTGCCAGATATTTTTCAATTAAATTGGTGTGAAGTCTGTGGGATTTTTTCCTTTATTTTTGTACCTTTTGGACCAGGAACACTCAATTTAAATTATTATTTTTATTCAGCTTTTCTTTTAAAAATTTTGTTTGCATTTAGATTTATGATGTAACACAAATTCTAGCTGTTATTTAATGCAAACTCAAAGCCAGACACTGGAATGGAAGCTGGAATATCAGAGAGAAGAAACAGACCAGAGTCAATTCTTTCTCATCCAACTTCTTGGGGTAAAATATATATTTCCAGAGTCCTCAGCGTGGCTTATTGTTTCTAGAGAATACCACACTTGCTGCATATGCCTCCTTAAATATCTTCCTCACCCAGGTGTTTTATGCCTAGATTCAACTCTGCTTCATATTCTATGGTTAAGATTAAAGGTGTGAGCTATTACTTTTTGGTACTTAGGCCTTGAACTCACAAAACACAGAAAGATCTGTCTGCAGTTATGGAATAAAAGGTGTAGGTCACCACTTGGTCTTTCCTGTGCTGGGATTAAAGGTGTGAGTTATCACATCATTTGTAGGAAGGCACAGTTGATCTTAGGACTGTACCAGTTGTTGTCTTAAGACAGTGCTGAGCAACAGAAATCAAATGCAAGAGGGCTGGATTGAAACTCTGTAAAATATAATAAAATAAATTCCAATTTCCTTGGCACAATCTGTTAAACTGAACCTTAAATGAGACACAAGATAGTATTCATGTAATCCATAGCATCACTACTATACCCATGTTTATTGGCAGTGAAAAAACCGTGGATATATAACAAGCATCATCAAAATGATGTGTACAGCCTCCGTTACAGCACAAGTAAATCTACCTCTTAAAACTATGGCTTACTATAGAGAGATATTTACACAGAGGGTCACTCTACTTTCTCCATGAATGAGGATCATATTACCTGTTATTATTGCAGACATGTGACCAATAAAAATATACATGAAAGGTGAATGAATATATGTATTCTAGCATCCCAATCTTGAAAATCCCCTTTTAACATACTACTTACTTATCGTTGGGTTATTTTTGAGGCAGATCTTCCTTAATTAAATTTTATATTGTGTGACTATCTTCTAAGCATTGATCAGTTTTTTACATTACAAATTTTACTTTTCTATCACAGATTATGGTGGAGTGCTACCCAGTATCTGAGATGTGTCTTAGAACTTCCACATATTATCTCCAAATGTATATTCTACCGAAATGTCTAGTGTTTAACTCTTAAAACGTAGTAAAAACTAGCTCTCTTTGAGTGTAACAACTGTCCTAGGCTTTGAAAGTTTCTCCAAGTCCTTAATATATTGAGAAAGGAACAGAGATCATTTTTTAAAATCAGGAATATGCTTGGTAGAGCTGTTAGAGGTTGGGTCTAGGGTCTTTGGAGTAGAGTTGTTTGAGATCCTGAGGATCCACCTCTTTCTACACATGGGGCTTTGGTTATTAGCTCAAAGGTCACTGTTGACTTAGTTTATAATATCCTTGAATTACAATGTGTTCTTGTGCAATGTTGTCTGATTCGCCTCCTTCTAAATTTCTTTACTTCCTTTTAAAGATTAACCCATTGATTTCCATAAACGAAGGAACTTGTTGAATTTGACAGAAATCTTCAGCCAACCTGGGATAGGTCTGTCAGTTTGGAAGCCAGGGCAGGGAAGTAAGATGCTTTGTTCCTTCAGCTCACCAGTGATGTCACTCAGACCTCACTATCCAATTGGATCCTGCAGCAGACCAGCCAATCAGATGGTAGGGTACTTGTGGGAGCCAAGTTTCTGACTCAGCTCCAGTTCTGATGAAGTCAGAAATTGTCTTTTTTGCTGCTTCTTGAGTTCCTTTGTGGGGGAGACAGTCATCACCTTAGCAGCTGCACCTTTGAGAGCAAGGAAGTGCTTTGCAGGGACAGGGAGGGGTCGCTGGTCATGGTGCTATATCTCTTTCTGTTTTTGTCTCCTACTGTCCACTTCACAGGATCCTTTTAGACTCACTGCATTCACTCTGTTCTTGAGAAAGAAAAGTTTGACTTGGCCTAGTTCATAGGCCCTCAGGCAGGGAAGTCAGTCAAGGACATAAATCAGAAGCCAAGAGAAAGGAACATGATTAACACTGTAGAAATATGGATTACTGGTTTATTCCTCCTGGAATTTTCAGTTTTCTTTCTTTATCCTTTTCTTTCTTTTAAAAACTCTAATAAATTTTCATACAATAGAGTTTAGCTATGTTTTTGCCGTCAGAATTTCCTCATAGATCTTTGTTTCCCATCAAGATCTACACACACTTTTTCTGTCCCTCTCAATAGAAATGATACAAGCATCTAAAAACTGTGTTTGCTGTCTTCAAAACTGTTCTATGACATTCCTAGGAATTCTGTTAGTCTGTATCATTTTATTGGGAAATTGAGATAATTTATATTGAGAGATATCGATGACCATGGATTGTTGATTCTTATTTTATTGTTTTTGTGTGTGTTTGTTAGACAGAGACAGAGCATAACAAAGAGACAGAGATGCACAGAGTGTTGGTTTTCCCGCTTTTCTCCGTTTGGCTTCACTTGTGTCAGATTATTTCCTGTGTTTCTATTGTTGTAGTTACTTTCAAAGTGTTGGAGGTTTCCTTCTGTGAGGCACCTTCTATGGGGCTGGATTTTTACATATGTATTGTTTCCATTTAATTTATCATAGAACATATGTAGCAATTGAAAACTTTGCTTGTCAGAGTAGCCTGGGTTGACGTCCTTGGTCTCTTAGTGTGTGTAACACATGTGTACAGATCCTTCTGGCTATTAGCGTCTCCATTGACAAATCAAATGTAATTCTAATATGCCTGCTTTTATGTATCACTTGTTTTTTCCCTGCAGTTTCAAAGTTTTCTTTTTTCTTTCGATTATTAGGTAGTAGGTGGAGTTTTTGGTCCGATGTATTTGATATTCTGTATGCTTCTATTTAATTTCCTAGGCTTCTCCTCTTAAGTTTTGGATCATTATTTCTTCTGTAATTTGTTGAAACTTTCTCTCTGTCCTTTACCCAAGTTTCATTCCCCCAAGTTTCATCCCCCCCCTTCTTTATTATTCTTGTATACATTTTCTTAATATCTTAGGTTTCTTTGATTTTTAGTTTCAGAAAAAATTGGGCAGAATTTAATTAAATTTTAAATATTTAAGTGATCTATCCATTGCTTCTATCTTATCTTCATTGCCTGGGTTTCTTACTTTTATCTCTTCTATTCTATTGATGAACCCTCCTCGGTAGTTCCTGTTTGCAGACTAAACATTTTGTTTCATGAATTTGCTCAGTGTATATTTGTATTTCTTCCATTTTCCTGTTTGTCATTGAACAATTTTATTTCCTTCCGCCCATTGTTTCCTCTCTCTTGGCTTTATTTAAAAGTTTTATTTCTTCCAATTATATGTGTTTTCTCATTGTCTTTATTCATTTCCTTCTTAAGGACCTCCATCATCTTCAGGAGAGCTGACCAAGCCATTGGAAATTAAAAGCTCAATATAGTTAAATGCAACAGGTGGTTTTTCAATTTTATTTTTCCATGCAGTGTGGACAAGTCTGTTGAAAATTAAAATTTTGATTTTTTTTTAAGTGGAAATCCACTCAGAAGCATTAAACAATAAATATTTAAATTTTCAAAGTTATTTTCCATGAAAGAATTAGAGTTTATAATTTCAGGTCCGTGACTGATTAAAGGTTTTTTAAGAATGGAGATCAATTAAAATTTAATTTCTAAAAACACTTGTTCATGGAAATGTATTTTTTTCTTCCGAAAGGACTGAATAAAAGATATAATTTTGATCAGGGAAAAGAGGAATTTTAATCCATCTCTGGGATCTTTGAACTGATGTATAGGAATTAAAAGTTAAGGTTCTTGGGATTCATTTTGTTTTGTTCTTTTGTTTTTGTCCAAAAGATGAGGTGTATTTTATCTTGACATGGGAGGAAAAACAAGAAATTAAGCTATCAGAATTCTTTTTAAATAAAAAGCTATTTGGGCCTTTTGGACTATGGGAAATTAAAATTTCATAAGATTTAGAATGGAAAACACTTTATTTTCAGGAGGAGACTCTGGTGTGAGATTTAAATTTCCACATTTTTTGGATGAACAAGACTGGTTTAATTTTTTTGTTGTTGTTTATTGAGTGTAGGTGGGGTTGGTGTAGGGGGAAGGAGCAAACTCCAAGTCAGAAATTTCATGTTTTTACATAGAAAATGTTTTTAAATTTTTATTTATACTTAAATAAGGTAGTTCTTTTCACAATTGAAATTTAAAAAAAAAAACCTTTACAAAGACTTTATTAACTGTGATAATTTTAATGACCTGGGTGGCCCTGGCTGTTGATTATCAGTGTAGAAGGCCCCCAGATGACAGAGGGGAAGGAGGAGATGATGGAAACCAGCCAGAGCTTTTGAACCCAAGAGGATCTAGAAACATGACAGGCTGGAGGAGAGGGGAAATGTCCACATTAAACATTTTATTTATTTATTTATTTGTTTCTTTGTTTCCTTATTGATTTATTTAGTGTTATTTTGTGGGTCACTGAACCAATTTTAATTTCATGTTTAAAAAATATTTATTTATTTAAAGAAAATGGTGTTCTTATCTTTAGAAGGGATAATTTAGGAGTTGGAAATTAAAAGGTCAATAAATTTAAATAGAACAGGCAGTTTTTAAATTTTAAATTTTGTTTTTTAAATGCAAGGTAGACTTACCTGTTAAAAATTAAAATTTTAATATTCTTCAAAATTTTAGTAGGTAGTAATTAATTGCCCCAGAGACATAAAACAATTTAATTTTCAAAATTGTTTGACATGGGAGAGTTGCACTTTTTTGAATCTCAGGACTATAGGTCAATTAAAAATTATTTCACAATAGTGAGGAGTTAAAGTTTTACTTTTAAAAATTATTTTAAACACAAAAAGTGTGTTTTTTCCTTCAGATGTATGATTAAGTGGTAAAATTTCAATGTTTTCTAAAGGAAATGTTCATTTTTATTATACCCTCATGGTATTTGAACTAATGCAAGATAATGAAAAATTAAGTGTGCAGGAAGTGGAACAGCAGGGGGTATAAAAATATATTTTTTTTTTTAAAATAAAAAAGCTCCTAAGAACTTGTGGTACAAAATGAATATGACAGAGGCATTTCTTTATTGTTTCTAAATCTCTCTTTGTTAATATTCTCAGTTGTCTTCCACCTGTGTGACAGAAAATTATGCCACCCTGCATAATATAGTGGGCTATACAACTTTCTAGCTACATTTCATCCAGGTTGAAGAAAGGAATGAGCCTTTGGAGTGCAAATAGATAGCCTGGCCAGCTAATGGGGGCAGTGCCCACTGCCATTGAAATGCACATCTGCATATCTACAAAAAAGTTTTTGTCTGGGGTGAAATCCAAAGACTGGAACCACTGGGAGGTGTCTTTAAGCACAGTGTTAGCATATGGGAGGAGCTTAGGCCTTATTAGACAATCAGGTTTTACTGGTGACTTGGGAGTCAGAAGTGGTGCAGGAACCTTCCTGTTTGTTGCCTGCTTCAGTCTTGGCTTTGAAGAGGATTTTGCATCAGCCATTTTGTGTGCTGTGCTGTTTTTGCTGCTGCAGGGATCTTTGCAGAGAACATGGCTGAGTTGGGAAAGCACGTCATGGTGAGTGAGGGGCTGGTGTACATAGATGGATTCAAGCACATGGTAAGGTGTGAGTCCATTCCTGATCTGGGTGGGATCCTGAAACCAGAATCCCTCAGCTGCCAGGGGCCATGTTTGTTGTCCTTGAAACTTTGTGAACCAAGCAAAAGGCCTCTGAGTCATGTCATTCTGTAGGCTGAATCTGTTCACAAAATTAGGACCAAGGAGGTATATGTAGAAAGACCTTATTTCAACTTCAACATGTTTTGGGTGCACCCAGGAAAAGCAGGTTGCCAATTGAAAAAGGTTTAAACTCTAGGTAACTTCTAGAGATCTATCTCTTTACATTTAATTGTAACTGTGTGATTTATTTATAGTCAATTTTGTGTACATTGTTAAAGGCATCCCATGTGTTAGGAAGCACTCCACTAGTAAGGTGTGATGTTGAAGGGTAGGATTAATGATACAAGGATTTACTAATGCTAAGGAAGTAGTAAGTTTTACAAAATAGAATTTAGCTGAGGGACGACTACCTTTAAAATACTGAAAAGATAAGTGTTTGTAACCAGGCCTGTTAAAGATTAGGATGGTGGGATCCATACAGGATTATCCAGCCATTTGTCTCTGAACTGTTACATAGGAACCACTTCTCATCACTGGCCATTAGGCACAAGCCTATATCAAAGAGGGGATTTTTACCAACTGTTCATTGAGGCCTTACAGGATAACAAGCAACCTTAAGGTCTGGTGTGCCATAATGTTTTTAAGAAATTCATAGTTCATTTTGCCAGGTGTTTTCATTCATATCTGTGTGATTTATATCTACTTCTTGTATATTTTGTTCCATGTCTACAAAAATTACTTCTATATCATTACTACTCACATTTCCTTTTTGTATTTGCTTCTATAATTATAATTTTGCATATCTTAGCTTCTCCAATATTTTAGGAAATTTTCATTTTGGAGTGAAATCCAGGTAGGGCCCAGCCCAGGAAGTTTTGCTACCATTGTGCTGCTTCCCCTTTTAGAAATACTTGTTTGATACTTGAAAATATTTTATGTGATATGATTTTTGTGAATATACCAACCTTAGTAAATCTTTTGTATCAGTTTTTACTTCATTTGTGGATTTTCTTCCAACAGGTTAGTTGTACTGTTACATGACTTCACTTTTTAGTTTTTATAGTTGTTTTTGTTTCTTGTACTCTATCTTTGAAGTGTCAATATTTTGGATAGTTTAAAAATGTTTTATCTAAATTACATTTTTCCTGTTCTAAAATTTTTAATTAACTTATTACTATATTTGAGCTAGCTTTACTGGGAAGGTTTTCTCAATTTTTTTTTTTATGTAGAGAACGCTGGTCTCACACTTGTTGTGGTCCTGGTAATGTCCAAGACCTCGGATTATATAACTGTGAGCATAGTTTTAATTACTGAGTAGTCATTAGATTTTTTGGTTCAATGTTTTTGGTATTCTGTATGCTTCTATTTACTTTTCTTCTTGCTTGGTTTAAGAACTTTATTTTGTGTGTAATTTGTTGAAAATTTTTCTGGGCCATTGACCTGAGTTTCATCTCTTTCCTTTTTTATTATTCTTTTATTCATTTTTAATATCTTAAGTTTCCTTGATTTTTAATTTTAGAAATTTGGGGTATGAATTAATTCAATATATTTTTAATTGATATATCAATTTCTTTAATCTTATGTTCTCCTGAGTTGCTTAGTTTTATCTCTTTTATTCTGCCTATGAAGCTTGCTTGCTTCTGTATGTAGTTCCTGTTTGAATTAGTAAACATGTTACTTCAGGGATTCTCTTAATTTATATTATTCTTATTTCTTACATTTTGATATTGTGGGTTGATCAGCTTTATTCGATTCCTTCAAATGTTTGTTTTATCTTTCATGGCTTTATTCAAAGAGTTTATTTATTTCCTCCAGTTGCATGTGTTTTCTCACTTTCTTTAATAGATTTATTTATGTACTCATTAAGGACCTCTATCATCTTCATATAGTTGGTGTTATGATCATTTCCTTGTTTTTCATTAATGTGGGAATATTCAGGGCCTGCTGGGTTAGAATAGCTGGATTCTGGTGGAGAATTCTTGCCCTGGCTGTTCCTAACTTGTTCACATGCTATCATCTAGGTATCTGGATTTGGGATGATTAGAGGTCAAGATCTTGACTTCTAGTCTGTAGGAGGATTATGTTATTTCATTGTAAACAATTGTCCAGCCTATGGGTTTAATAAAATGCCCTGATTAGGAATGGCAGACAAGAAGTGTGGGCGGGGCTACATGACTAGGAGAACTCTGGGAACAGGTGGAACAGAGCAGAATGCCAGAGAGAAGCCAGAAGAATCAGAGGACAGCTGTGCTGCTCTGGGAAAGATATGGAGCCACATGGCTGACTAGGATAAGAGTCATGGGTTAGAATAAGGGTAATGAGTCAGGAAGTTATATGCATGGGCCTTAGGCTGATCAGCCTGAAACTATTGTAAGTATCCTTGTGACTCTGCTGCTCTGTGGGTCTAAACCTAGAGGCTAGGCCCAGAAGTCTGGGCCAGAAACCTCGTACTACACTAGTCTGTATGGGTTTTCTGTTCATCACTTTTTGTTTTCTATTTGGAATTTTCTAGAGTCTTGTATCTTTTGTGTTCCCTGATTTATTAGCTACTCTCCTGGTGTGTTCATAGAGAATGCCTGGGGACAAGCTTTAAGGGTTTTTTTCTGGGGCATATATTACACCTCTGCCTTTGATCCTATTCCTGCAATTTATCCACAGTTATCCCAAAAACTCACGGGATGACTGAGTTATAGATGTTGCTTTAAGATGGAGCATTTCTAGTCACTTAATCTTTACACCTTAGCTAAATATGTATCACTGTGTCAATCAGCGTGTACTTCAACTAGAAGCATTTTCCTTGAAGGATAAGAATGTCATTGATCTATAAACATAATGGTAAGTAATTTTAACTCAGTTTAGTTCACTGCTTAGATTGATAATAGTAATCCATTTTTTTCAATGCTCCAAGGCTCCTCTGTCCTTCAATTCATAGTCTCTTACTCCCCCTTCTATATGTGTGTTTCTGACTGTGTTTGAGTGTATACTTGTAATACTAAAGTGTAGTAAATTTCCATGTCCTTTTCAAAAGGACATTTGTTACATTTATCTCTTCTTCCCTTTTTACTCTACCACCTCCCCCATTCCAGTTTAAATTTTTGTATCAAGTCATTTTATCTCTCTGCTCTCCATAGCGATTCCCATGACATTTTATTAATTCACTGACCTTTATGGATATTACAATTTAAATAACTGTCTGAACATTAAGAACCAGTCCCTACAGTATCAGAAAACTTGTAATGTTTATATTCTTTGGGCCAGGATGCCTTACTCAAAATAGCTGTTTCTAGCTCCTTCTGTTCAGTTGTGAATTCTTTGGTTTTACTTCTCCAAATATCTGAATAAAATTATCTGGCTTGACTGTAAAAACATTTTAGTATTCATTCATCAACAGATGCAATTCTAAGGAGTTTTTATTTCCTGAATGTAGGGGGATTATGTTGCTCCATTGTAAATAATTGTCCTTGCCTATGAGTTTAATAAAAAGGGCTGATTGGCCAAAGGTAGAACAGGAAGTATGGGCGGGGCTACCAGACTAAGGAAACTCTAGAAACATGCAGAACAAAGCAGAATGCCAGAGAGAAGCTAGAAGAGGCAGAAGGCAATTATGCTAGTCTGAGAAAAGGTACCAGGCCGCATGACTGAACAGGATAAGAGTCATGGGTTAGATTAAGGGTAAAGAGTTAGCAAGTTATACGCCTGGGCCTTAGGCCAATCAGCCCAAAACTATTGAAAGCATCTGTGTGTCTCTGAGGGTCCGGGGTCTGCAGACCTAAACCTTAAGGCTAGGCCTGAAAGTCTGGGCCAGAAACCTCTTACTACAGCTGTGTAATGTAAATATAGTAAAACAAGCATGGATTAGCAGATATCTCTAGAATAAAATATGAACTGTATATGTGTGTGTGTGTGTTTGTGCATGTACATATATATTTGTATATATATATATTTATGGAATGGTACTGCTGGGACATACAGTGTGTCTAATTTGTCTCCTGAGAAGTCTCAATATTACTTTTTTAAGTGGTTTTCCAGTTTGTATTTCCTTAAATACTGAGCTTAACTTCTCCTTCCTATACACCAATGCAGACATTGAACTCTCTTTTAATTTCAGGCTCTTTGCCATTATTGAGTTAAAATTTAAAATTGTGATTTGTATTTTTTTCCAAGTAGCTAAATAGCTTAGACACTTTTAAATGTGTGTCAGTTATTTGTATTTTGTTTTCTCAGAATTCTGTATCTAGTTATTTCCCTATGATTAATATTTCAAATATAAACACACAAAGTGTCCATTGCTTTTTCTTTTTCAATCACGTCATGACCTTGTTGGGAAATATTATTTTAATGGTGTAAGGCTTTGTTAACATTTGTTTTTGCTCCAAAAATTATTTTAACTATGTTAGGATTTGTAATGGGTTTTTTTGGCTGCACTTAATATTTTTTTCATATTTATAAGATTTCACAGAAGGACACACTGTTTTCAATAAGCAACCAAGGCTCATCTTTGAGTAAAACTATTAACCATTTCTCGATAGTCATTAGTTTCTTGTATTAACTTTCCTAAATATATATTCTGATTTCAACCCCTCACCAAAAATGTCTATGTTAGTTTGTCTGCTGGCAATGTTTTTTCCTTCACCTGTGATCTTCTTGAAGGGTTAAGGGCTCATATTCCTTGCCAACTGTGGACTTGACCTCCTACTTACTGCATGATTTCTCTTCTGGAGGTCCAGATCTCCTCTTCTAGCCACCTCATGATTGTAGTTGCTGGTCTGCCATGCTATCTCCACTGGCCTTGCTCTTACACTAGCTCTCCAGTTTAGCTGCCATATATATTTCATTCTGCCTTGTGGGAATTTGCTCTGCCAGTGCTGTTATGGTATCTGGCTTAATAGAGGTACAGCATCTTTCCTGGGACACCTGCTTGCTTGCTTTTGGGTGGTGAAGACTTGACCCAGTCTTCAACACACCATCGTATATTAGGTTTCTACTTGAGGAAAACAGAAATACTCTACAACTGGAAAACAAGTTTTTCCTATAGCAACTATTAAAAATTAATATGTATGTATAAATATGTAGATATATGTATGTATGTATGTATTTATACACACATAGACAAATACATTTGTGCACTATCTCATCATTGCCACCTGACTAAAAACTGAAGTCAACACGAGATTTTCAGATCTTTCCACTCAGGCAAAAAGAATATCTAGAAGGGTATTTCTGGAGAAAGAAAATATCTTGGAACATGTTGTACAGATATGTCTCTAAGGGATTTGCCTAGGGGTGCATTTAAACATTCCTGTTCATTTGACTGATAATTGGAGGAATTTTTTCTTAGTTTGCCTCAGTGAGGTTTGTTTAGTTGACCTTTGGAAGTCTTGGCTCAGGGAGGAAGGAAGGGTGGAGATAAACAGGCTTGAAGGTCCTATACACCAACCCATCTTGCCTGTCTTGAATGTGTGGGGGACTGAAGATGCTCATGCATTGTCTGGAGTGATCAGTTGCATCCCTGGAACCAGTCCCTGAAGATTTGCAGGATATATCAAGCAAGAAAATGAGTCAAACCAGGGCTGATGATGAAATCCAGTGAAGTGGAGATCATAGTGCTGCATCTTTAGCTGGTAGAAGTGCCAGGATGCTGGGAACTGCCCTGCAACAGTGTTCCATTGTCATATCGGTGAGAACCTGCTGTAGGGACAGGAAAGCCAGTATGAACCACTATTAAATGAATTACTTATTTCTAATATTTTTGGTTTCTAAGTTTCTGTTCACAAACTTTTTTGAGCGTAAATGTCTTTGAAACAATTTTTAGTGCCCAGGTACTTTACCGGGCTTTTCATGGGGACACAAACTATCTTCTGAGACTTCAGAAAATGCTGGAGTCTTGGAATCTTACTGGGAGAGCATGGGTGACCCTTATAGGTGAGTTCCTCAGTAAAACTGTGAATGTTACAAGGCACACAAACTCATAACTTATTTGCAGGCATTTTCTGCTTTGTTTTAAAAAGGCGAGGTTATTGACTATTACTATTGATATTCATTTTTGCTGTTTCTATAGATTGTGGTTTTAGTCTGTTCATTAGACTTGTGGTAATTTCAGTCAGAATGGCAAAGACTTGTCAAACAACTGACATCAAATGCTGGAGACAATTGGAGGAAATGTTAGATTATGAGCAAGAACTTAGATATGTGTATTTAGTGTAACAAAACTTTTTATTATGTTGATGGTCATCACCCAAGCATTACATTCTTATTTCCTAACTAAGTTCTAAGCTTTTTTCTCCAAACCTGATCCTCTGTGCTAAGTATGTTGGCTAGGTCAGGTTTAGTCTCTAACAGAACACTTGTTTTTGGTCAGAATCCTGGGGAAATCACTCCAGATGCAGATTAATCAAGGTGGTGTCTCTCCTGATGTACGGAGTAGAGCTTTGATTATGATTGTTCCTTATATACTATCCAGTGAGTGTCATAGGGTTTTAGGCATCTCCTTGCCTTGGGTGAGTAATGTTACTGGGTTCTCCTAATTAGGGACAGCCTTGGGTGTCATGATGTTGCTGACTAAGCTATTATTTACATGTCTAAAACCATTTTTTACTATCCTCATTACAAGGCATCTGATTCACATATATGTTTAAATATGATTAACAAATAATACACCAAGGTGTAGTGGAATTAATAATGAATAATAGGGCTTTTCATTAGGCACCTGAAAAGATGGGAAAAGAAGTTTAACTTTTACAAGTTATTGAAAGCAAAGATACTACAACAGGCATCTCAAAACAGATAAGCAGAATGAAAGATATGGCTTACTAGCCACACTGTCCATAGGACAGAGAACCACGTTGCATTTTTGCTACATTGGGTTAAATATAAGTAGAATATTTCATGTATTCTATTGTGTGACTTATGTGGAACCTACCAAAAAATTTTATGCTACAATAAAGTATGTTTGGAAAACAAACTTATTTATACATTTAGTTTTTTTTTCTCAATAATATGACTGCATGGTTTAATCACACAAGAAGATATATATTTCCCTTGCGAACGTTAGTACTTAGTATATGTTCTAGTCTGAATGTAACTATCCCGCATATGCTCATAGGGCCTGGAACTACCAGGGAAAAGCTTTGTTGCAGTAAGCATAACCTTGTTTGAGAAAGTATACCCCTGTGTGGGAGGGTTTTGTGGTCTCATATATGTTTTTACCATGTCCAGTGTGACAGAATCGTTCCTCTTGCCTGCATATCAATGTATAAAATGCCTACCCTATACTCTAACACTTACTCTGCCTGTATGCCTCAATTTTGCACCATGATAATAATGAACTATACCTCTGAAAATGTATGGCACCCCAATGTTTTTCCTTTATAAGCATATGCCATCGTCATGGTATCTTGTCACAGCCATAGAAACACTAAGACAGTACATGATTCATTACCCTGACAGAGTCACTATTATAAAAACACTGCTAACTTTACTTTTGACCGAATCAGATTAAGCAGAGGCTTGTGTAGTTGCTTATCAAGTGTATGTAGTAGAAATTCTAGTCATTTACTAAGGCACCCTTCACTTTACAAAAATGCAATAACAACTATTGAATTAAAGGTGATAGTAGAACAATGGATATAAGTTTATGTCAACTCTGTCTTTAATTTTTGATCCCAGTAAAATCTCAAATAAAGTGGTATTCTCATAACTTCCATAGAATACTTGGGAATTTTCTAAATATTTTAGAAAACATTCTAAAATCTAATTTTATTGGATTACTTGTAGCTGGATTATTTACTTTAATAGGTAATGTTTCAGGTAGCAAATGCTGAGTCTTAGCATCAAAGCAAATTGCAAACTTTACAAATGAACTTGTTAACATGTTTTTAAATTAGAAAATTTTAGACAAAGATTAATATCGGGTTATATAAAATGATTGGAAGGAAACAACCTAGTAAGCAGTATACAATTTCTCCTACTTTCTGTTTTCTGGAAATTTGATATAAACACAATTATTTAGATGCTTCCTCTTGTATAGGAAGTTGTTATGCTTCAAATAATAATCAAAGGGCATAGATATAAATATTTACTGTAATTTGGTATAAAATAGTCAGTATATCATTCATTAAAATATAGGGTATGAGTTTTTAGTCAGCTGAAGATTACTAACATCTTAAACAAAAAATCCCAAAATATAATCAACATTGTGAGTGCCTGCATGCATGCATGTGTGTATGCTTGCAAGCTTGTGTGTGTTTGTATGTGTGCTACTAAGTAAGAAATGTCTTACTATCATACTCATTTGTAGGGTATACTGGCTCTACTATCATAATTGCTCTAATTTTTTTGTAATGATTTGATGGAGACAGGTGTCTGATTCTTAAAATGCTTTTAAGAGGTATTGTTCTAAACCTCAGTGCCTGTGCTGAAGTAAACTAGGACAACTCAGTGTATTTTAGAATAAGAACTCAGGGTTAATCAATACTAATCCTAATTACAATTTTATGTTGCACCATGGCCTCTGTATATATTTCTCGCTTTCTTTAAATGCAGAATGTAGATGGGGTTGGCCTTAAAGTCTGCCTGCCTCTGTTCCCGAGTCATTAAACTAAAAGGTGTATAGAATATCACCCAAATCTAATCATATTATTTATTTACCTATGACTGTATGCCTGTGTGAAATTATGTGTAGAAAGGTGTGTATGTGTGTCTTCGCTTGGTTGTAAAAGTCAGAGAAAAATGTTGGGTCTTGGTCCTTTCCTTCCAGTATGTCTGAGGCAGGATCTCCTGTTGCCACCATATGTACATAGCCTTGTAAAATTCCTTTTTTTCTGCTATTTGTCTTTCTTTAAAAGCGTGGGATTACATGCGTGGAGTATCCCAACAGTCTTTATAATATGAAAATAAAGAGATAG
This sequence comes from Phyllotis vaccarum, assembly GCA_033318265.1. Lineage (NCBI taxonomy): Eukaryota > Metazoa > Chordata > Mammalia > Rodentia > Cricetidae > Phyllotis > Phyllotis vaccarum. The sequence goes on along the minus strand of JARWLC010000026.1, from coordinate 232,952 downwards.
TTGGGAGCTTTATCTGTAAACTATTTTTACAGATCTGAAGTTTATAAAGTAGAGTGCCCTGGAGTGAGACTGTTTTAAAACACAGTCTTACTTTCTAACCCTGTCTGGCCTGAAAATTACCATGTGTTATAGACACACCACCTGAAACGTGTAGAGATCCATCACCGTCTGCCTCATGTGACTGCACCTGGATAAAAAGAGAGATTTATCATAACTTTGTCACAGATATTAGTTGAAAAAAATACTCTGTAAAAGTGCATCTTGTGAGGGAGACCCAAATTTAAATTCATACATGTTACATGTCAGTGATTGAATGTTTCAGTTTAAAGGAAGTCACTATCTCTGGATGTGTTTGTGTCTTCTCTGTATCTCCATGTCTCTCTCTCCTCTTTGGTCATTTTCTGAAGAGAATTGAGTGAGACTCTCTTTTAATAAAATAAACACATGAGACAGAAGAGTTCTTCAACTTTCCTTAATGTCCATGAAGGTCATAATTCTGTCCTGGCAGTCTTTAGAACATTGCTGCTTTCATCTGAGAGTGGAATTAGTCCATACTTATAAAGATTGTTGTATTTTGCGGCTAAAGCCTGGAAAATTGATGTTTGAGAAACTACTAAAAATTGGAATTTTTTTTTCATTCTTACCTAAGGTGTGGTAAATTCTAGAACCATAGGTAATCGAGGACAACTCCAGGTTTGAAGTAGAACTGGCAATGGAGAAAATCTCTGTGATAAGGATCACAAAGCCTGAAACATTGAGCCCCCTCAGTCCAGAAGAGACCAGAATAACATTAACATCCTCAGAATTTGCCTGTGTGATACAGAAAGCTTTTTAAAGTGGGAAGAACAAAGGGAGAGCTTTCTGTTCGAGTTTTCTTATATGTGATTAGTTGGTTGAGATGCTTCTATTCCTCCCTTTCTGGAAACAGTGTCTGTTACTCAATGTTTCTCAAAAAAATATGAGACAGTAGTCATTTTATGTGTTAAATTAAAATTGAACTATGAGATTTAAGACTCTGTATATGTTTCATGTTATGATTAGAATGAGACTTCGAGAACCATGTATGGATATACCAGATATACCATGTTTGATAGGAATGTCCCATGAAATTAGCAGTAAAATGAATATTTTTGTCAGAGCTCCCTCATGTCAGGTTGTTTTATCCATTTGATAAAAATGAGATTATTACATTTCCCTGTTGGCTGCTAAAGTGAATAAAATTCACATAATAATTGATACACATGGGCAAGATTTACTACTGAAACAAACTTTTAATAGTGATCTTCAGCATACAAGGTTGAATACTTTTATGTGTCTCTAGTGTATAATTTCTTACTGCTCTCTATTATGTCAAAAGCCCTTCAAACATATACAAAAAGCAACAAAAAACAGACTCGGTTATCACCATATATTTCAGCATACTTATTCATACATATTTACTAGGAAAAGGTAGGATAAAAAGTATATGAGCAGAAATGAATTGTAGATAAAAAGGGTAAAGTGATATAATATTTTTTAAATTAAATGTATAGAAATATATTTAAAATAAAAAGAAGGGCTAGAGGTGTTACTCTATCATGAATAACACTGGATGTTGGTACAGAGAACCTATGTTGTATTCTTGGAACCCTTATGCAAATATGCTCAACTCTCCTTGACAGAGTTAGTTCAGCTCAGAGTTTTGAAGAAAGGATTACTGGCAAAGGCTCTTTGTGTCAGGTTACACATTTCAGCATTCAACAAATGCTTGTGAACAAAATCTTTCTGTCACGTATTAATGGCATTTCCTCTGCTGGATAAAAACCTGCTCTTTTTCAAAGTCAATGCTGCTAAGAGGTTTATCTTTACAATACATTATTTTTATCATTTTACAATGTCAGTTAGTGGTATTATAATTTTAACACTTTCTTTAAGAGAATTACTCTTTTTATCTTACTGGTTCCTGCTCTCCAGTGTTCCTAGGTCCTTAATAGTTTTATCATTTTTCTTTTTTAATTAATTTTATATACTAATCACACTTCCCCTGCTCCCATTCACTTCTCAGTCAGGATCTCTGTCCCTCGGTATTGCATTCAATTATTAACTTGAGTTTCCATTATAATCTCCCAAAATGATAAAGTATTATTTGATACAATCAACCAAATAAATCAATTTATTGCCTGAGATACTTTCACTTAGAGAATCAATCATAAAAGCTTGATAGCAAGTTAAAAAATAGAAAAGTAAAAGTGATTTTGTTTTGATTAGTGCTTGGCCCCTTGTGTGTTTTCCTTTATGTGATACTCCTTCCTTTTTCCTGACAAGATTTCTTCCCCTGCAAAATTATATTTTCTTTGTGAAATACCTGTATATCCATTTCTGTTATGCTACCGAGTATTCAACTCTTTATTAGACCAATATGTTACTTTTGGCAAAATATTCTATTTTCACAGAGGTAAACATGTATAACAGTAAAGAATGCAACATATCTTTATATCATTAAAACAAATAATCCACTGCATAAACAAATATAACACATCTTAAAATAATATTAGGCAGCAGTTTGGCTTGCATTTATAGACCATAATATGCTGTGATACCAAAGGTATAAACGATCTGTGGAGACATAGTGATATATAGTGGGATTGACAGTAACATAAGGGAGACCTACACCGTAAATTGCAAGGACATGAACATCTAAGTTCTTTGATATTTAAGGCACATGTTTCTGAGACAAAAATATGAATTCCATCTTTTCCTTGCTGTGTTTTAGTCTTGCCTTGGTCTATTATTCCCTCATTATGTCTCCATTTCTCTCTTTTGGAAAGTGGGTGGTTTTCTGAGAATTGAATGCTAAAAATAAGCTTTTCTTCTGATTTTTACATGATATCACTATTAAGATATTTATATTTCAAGCAGTTATGCTGCTTGAATTAACAGCTTCTGGGCTGCAGCAGGGTTTAAAGGGACAGTTACAGAATAGAACGACTTTAGGACTTTTATATCTGAAGGATTTTTAGAAACAAAACAAACTTATATGCATTCTGATGGTCCCTTTTTGTTTTACATAGCTGTATACACCAAACAGAAAGTTTCAGGCAATATAAATGTTACCTTTGAGGGTCAGAATTTATTTGCTAATTACACAGTAAATAAACAGAGTTGTTCTAACAATACAAATATAATAAATCTCAACTTCATAATTGGGGGAGCTATAACTTACAACCCCATCTGCAAAGAAAGAAGCATTCATTTTGTTATTGAATTATAGAAATAAAGTTATAAAGTATTTTAGAGAGTTATCAAGTTGAACTATGTAGTCAACAAATAACGAAATTATACACTATATTGTGGTGGGATTTATAATATTTTTAAAAAACCTTCCACCATAGCTATATCCCATATTTTTTGAGTGTCATTAAAAATTTAATCTGCCATTTTGTTTAAACAATTATAAAAATGTCAGTTTCTCTCAGAAGTGGGTTGTTTGTGGTGATCTGGATGTGTCCTCAGAGAGTGCAGCCACTGAGGGATTTCTTGGGAGCTCACTCAATGTTTGGGCTATAAGGCAAATTGGGGGCATACTGTTGGGTGAGATAAGTTGACTGGTAAGTTTACTAGCGGCCATGATATTAAACTCATTTTACACCTTAAAAGGTTTTCTTCTCTTCTGATTGTAACTTTAAAGCCTACAGAAGAAAACATGCAGCTCTTACTTGGGTACAATGTCTGGTTATATTTCATTGCCCTTGCTATTTAGAAAATCTTTCCACCTCGGTTTCTCTCTGAATGAAAGCCATTTCCCCCAGTCCTTGGTAAAGCATTCCATGTCACTCATGTGAACACCAAGACCCAAAATAAAAATAGGTAGTTTGTTGTACTTTCAGAGATGTATCATAAAACTGATGTTGAGGATTTTTCAAAGTTATTATTATTCTAGATAGGTGCCAGATTTAGCCAGAGGGGTTAGCACTGAATTCAGATTTCTTTGTACATTTTAACAGGGTTCAACATGCTAGACAGTAGGCCATCTGTCCTTGAGAACTGGACTGCTTTCCTGAGAATGATTTTTAAAATCTGTTAACAAGACAGCTGGTCAAACAGTCTTTTTGAAGACTTAAGTCAGCTAATATTGGAAAATAGGTCTTGTTGGATGGCAATACATCTGTTTTCTTATGTTGTCCTAAGGTATAAAACAAGACTTAAATGTTTCACAATTCTCGTGGTATAATAGTGCCAGTTATAAAACACTTTTTATTCATCAAAATGATCGAGAAAATACTATTCTGATAAATCACAAATATGAATATGCTCAATAGATGAAATATATTCATGGGGAAAATACACTAAAATACTGGCTGTGGGAAAATTTGCATATTCTTTATAAAATAATTATAGTAGCATGCAAAGAATTACAGACATAAGTAAATAATATTCCATCTATGTGTCCCAATACTATGATTGATTAGATTTTCCCACCAGAGCATTATTTATCTGGTGGGTTAACATATTGAATCTTTGTTTTTTTCTGCTTGTTATACTGTTGTAATGGTTTTTTCACTCTGGTTGGCAAGAAGTCTAGCCTTACAGACTTGTTGTTTTAGACCTGCTTAGTTGTCTGCAGTTGTTTAGGCCTTTAAAATGGCTTATATATTTATAATTGCTTTATGTAGTTTGGCCTATGCACTTTGTTGGTTTTTTATTTTAATTTAATTTATTTGTATTAATTTGTATGCCACATAGCCCATGGCTTTTTTGCATTTTTTACATTTTTGTTTTTAGTTGACTTTCTTGATTTGTCTCTGACTCTGCCCTTCTTTTCCTACCTATTCTAATTGCCCACCTACTTCTACGATACTCACCAAGGGTCAAAAGAGCTCCTTTATTTAAAAATTAATATTCACAGAATACAAAAAGATGTTCCCATATCATTATGCAATGGTTTTTTGGAAAGTGTCAGAAAAGACTGAATATTTGTAGATTTGGAGAGGCTTTTGCAGATTATGAAGCTCATTTAAGTGAATAAATATATTTTCTTCATTTGAACATGTTTTTCTTTGTGGTGACTTTCTTTTGATTGCTAGTGGATCCTCAGATAGTAGGACACTTTCTAAATGAAAATTGTCATTGTGGGTGTGATATGAGACTCTAGAACCTCAATTCATATTTTGTATTTTTTGTCTAATATGCTAGAGGTAGCTTATCAACCAGCTTCCTTCTAATATTGTCATACTTTTACTTTATACTAATATAGACTATATCTCTGAATCACATGAAATACAACAAAGCAAACAAAATTCTTATTAAATAGTATGGAATCCAGATATATTTTGTTTTTGTGATAAAGGTTAGTCTGTAACTTTGGCTGTCCTGTAAGTTGTTCTGTACACCGAGAGAAACTTAGCCTTATAGATGTTAATGCCTTTGGCTTGCAAGTCCTGAAATAATGAGGAGACTATAGTGAAGTATTGTATATTTAATAAAACAGTTAATCTGGAATATCAGATGACTGAATCACCCTCAGTTGATACATGAAGGCCACTAAGTGGTTACACATGCTTTTGTTTCTAATATCACTCCAAAGATAGAGATCTTCTGGATCTCTGAGGGCTAAAAATATATTAGCTGTGCTGTGGTAGCTCACAGCTTTAATCCTAGCTCTAGTATTGTTGAACCATGAAATAAAATAGCTGGACAAGGAGAAAACATATAACACAGGAGATGTCAGAAAGTCAGCATTCTGTGTGAGATATCAGACAAGCTGACAAACTTTCAAAGAGTACTTACTTATTTGGCCTGAGAGTTTGGCTAGGTGAGAATTGGCTTTGGTTTGTTTCTTTTTCTGAAAACTGAGCTTTTCCCCAATATCTGGCTCTGGGATTTAAAATAATAGTAAGTAAAAGTTGTGCAATATCAAGCCAACATTTCTGTTTCCCAGGGTGGCATTTATTCATTATATTAATACTATCTATGTCTTTTAAGTAATTGGATTGTAAGATCATGGCCTTCTTCCTCCACTGTTGTACTTTTCTGAAGGTTTTTAAAAATGAGTATATTATTCATATGCATAATTATACAACAATTGCAAATGGACTCTTCAAAATATTATTTCTGCAAGCTCAAACATGAAATAATCATTATGTTTGTTTCTGTATGTACTGGCAACTGAACCCTCCTATACATACAGGAAGAGCTCTGTAACACTGAGCCATCTGCCCTTCTCTGTGTTAATTATTTACAATTAAAATATGTAGCACTCATGATTTTATCTATCCTTTTGTAACTGTTTAAAGATGCAGTGCCTTTTAATAAAATCTTACTGATATTACAATTTAAGTTAGGGTAATTTCCAGTTCTGGAAGAAGAATATTGAACTAAAGTGAATACCTAATTCTTTGTAGAAACTTTGATGAAATCCTGAGTTTTGTATATCTTTGATTGACTAATTTCTGCCTGTGAGACAGGAATTAGTATTTTTGCTGCCCTTGACCTAATTTTATAATCTAAGCCTGTATGAAACTCAGAAGTAGATTTACCTACCTCTACCTTAGAAAGTGGTAGGATTAACCATGGGTGCAAATGCTGCCAGTTTGTCCATTTCAGATACTTTTTTAAAGTTGGTAATTGCTCATACAACTCTTTTCATGTACACTCTGTACTGTTGACCTGTTTGTCTCTCTATGTTTATTAATAGGCATTTCCCTTTCAAGATATTATACCAATCAGAGAGTACAAAAATGAGAGGTTTGAACTTGTTACTAAGTTTTCCTCTAATGTGATTAGTAATTTCAGTATAATGTTTATGTCATATCATATATGTGGAAGCATCAGAAATATATGGCTATACAGTCAAAGTAGTATACATTTACAATGCTTTCAATTTTGTGATTTCTGTTGTATATATGTATGGAATATTTTAGAATGTCGTGACCTATGATGATGTGCATGTCAGCTTCACTTGTGAAGAGTGGACTTTGCTAGATGATTCCCAGAAGAATCTCTACAAAGATGTGATGCTGGATACCTACGGGAACCTCACTGGTATTGGTAAGAAGGCATTTTCTTTCATGTTTTAAAGTAAGAAAACGGTTGTTTTTATGGATACTCTTCTGTGATTTAAATGAAAAATAAGAATGAGCTGAATAAATTGCTCAGAATTCTAATTACTGTGAATAACAGAAACTTAACTTTTCCCAACATTCAAATAAATTCCATACATTTTTCTGGCACTATATTTTAGGATTCAATTGGGAGAATCACACAATTGAAGAACGTTCTCACTCTTCTAGAAGACATGAAAGGTAATTTTCGTGTTCAACCTGATAGAAATGGTCCCTTGATAAAATGTAGTTTCCTTAAAGTTCAAACAAAAGTATTTGTCAAAATAAACACATATTAAAGTGTATTGATGATTATTAAAATCTCAGAAAATTATATATCACAATTTTAGGTAAGTGAATTGAATTTGCAAGGCATTATTTGAAAAAAGAAGACCACTATATAAAACTTTAACCAATATGACTACTTCAATTATAGCACCATGTGAATGACGCTTTAGATTTTTGATCCAATAATTTTACACTACATTACACAAGTGATTCATATTTAAAATATAGAAAAACATTATAAAAATGTTTTTATAGGCAAAGCTATATACTATACATAATAAAGCCTGTATTACTTACATACACAAACTGTGGTTGTCATAGAGGAACCTTCAATCCTATACAATATGTTTCTGAGAAACAAAGTCACAGTGTGTGAATTCAATACAGAAAGATTTGGTTTTTTCTATACTGCATATATTACATGTCATTCTAAATACATGTCATATGAGCTTAGAGATGTGGGAAGATATGACATACCTCTTTTCATAAATATTTAGAAGATATGTACCAATCCCAATGTTGAATTTTATTCAAAATAAGTAATTTGTAAGCTTCAGTGCAAATATATGAAAATACACAGGAGAAAATCCCTATGAGTGCTTAATGTGTACACATTTGTTTGGTCTAGAACGTATTGAAAATGTAGTATGACTCGCATTATAGTAAATTTCACGAATACTAGAAAAGTTTTAAAGCTCTGACAGTTTCCAGTTTTTTAAAATATGTAAAATATCTCATTTCAAAATATGTCATTGAGTGGGAATTGTGTAATAAAAAACTTATCCTCACAACAGTCATTGAAGATTCAAAATAACTCTAAAAAGACATTTTTAATACTTTAGAAAGAACAGTGATTTCTATTTACATTTATCCATAATTATAAAATTAAATCATTATATGTAATGATTTAACAGTGTACTAAATGCATTAAGTATTATATGTCTAAATTTCTTTGCAGGCATGAAAGAACATGTGTATATACTCAATGTGTTGAAGCCATTTCATATGAAAGTAATCTTCAAAGTCATAAAAGAACACATACTAGAGAGAAACCCTATGAATGTAATCAGTGTGGTAAGGGCTTTGTAAGGCACAGTACTCTTCAAATTCATAAAAGAACACATACAGGAGAAAAGCCCTATGAACGTAATCCGTGTGGTAAAGTCTTTACATATCAAAATTATCTTAAGATACATAAAATAACACATACTGGAGAGAAGCCTTATGAATGTAATCAGTGTGGTAAAGCCTTTGTATATCAAAATAGTCTTCGAAAGCATAAAATAACACATGCAGCAGAGAAGCCCTATGAATGTAATCAGGGCCGTAAAGCCTTTGCACAACAAAATTATCTTCAAAAGCATAAAAGAACATATACTGGAGAGAAACCTTATGAATGTAATCAGTGTGGCAAAGCCTTTGCATATCAAAGTTATCTTAAGATACATAAAAGAACACATACAGGAGAGAAGCCCTATGAATGTAATCAGTGTGGCAAAGCCTTTGCACGGCATAATTCTCTTCAAAGGCATGAAAGAACACATACTGGAGAGAAGCCCTATGAATGTAATCAGTGTGGCAAACCCTTTGTACAGTACAGTCATCTTCAAAGGCATGAAAGAACACATACTGGAGAGAAACCCTATGAATGTAATCAGTGTGGTAAAGACTTTGCACAAACCAGTCATCTTCAAATGCATAAAAGAACACACACTGGAGAGAAGCCATATAAATGTAATCAGTGTGGTAAAGCCTTTGCAGATCAAAGTTATCTTAAGACACATAAAAGAACACATACTGGAGAGAAACCCTATGAATGTAATCAGTGTGGTAAAGCCTTTGCATATCAAAGTTATTTTAAGACACATAAAAGAACACATCCTGGAGAGAAGCCCTATGCATGTAATTAGTGTGGTAAAGCCTTTGCACAGAACATTCATCTTCATACACATAAAAGAATACATACTGGAGAGAAGCCCTATGAATGTAATCAGTGTGATAAAGCATTTGCATGTCACAGTCATATTCAAAGGCATAAAAGAACACACACTGGAGAGAAACTTGATGAATATAATCAATGTGGTAAATCCCTTATATGTCAAAGTAGTCTTCAAAAGCATAATATAACATATATAGTAGAGAAACCCATTCAATCATTCAATGTGGCAAAGCATTGCATGTATCATATGTCTTCTCAATCATGAGAAATAAATCATACTTCAATCTACATAAAATGAGTCTTTGGTAAAGTTTCCCACTTTATACTGGAGCAATGTTTGTACAAGCTATTAAGGCCTTTATATTATAGTATCTATAATTTCTCAAGCATTATAATATCCATTTTTTACATATGGAATATATGTGTATAAATGTATGTAGGTAGTCTTATGTGTATGGTAAAATTGCCAGCCAAAAACCACATCTTGATCCTGGAACAAATGCCAGAAGGAATAAGCTATCTCAATAGCTGGAAATAGTATTTTTCTATGTCAGGTGGAGTTATAAAGAGGCTCTGTGTGTCTCATAAGTCTCATGAAACAGAGGCCTAGTTATGAAACATTTTTTCATCCAAATTATACATGGTAAAGATAATCATCTTTATGATTATTCACAATTGTAAATGTGCCCTGTTAATGAAATATATTAATGTAAAAAAATCAAAAAATCCATGCTGTGGGGCAATTTGCAAATCTGTATAGATAAAAAGTGTACACAATAAACTACAGGTAAACATGAACAAAATCCAGAATTTGTGGTCTCCCAGCAATGTTTAATAAGATATTCCTATTAGTGAATTATATATCTGATGGAAAGACACCTTGAATATTTGTTTTATCTCTTGTGTTATGCCTAGGCCCCTGGAAAGTGTGAGAAATAACTTTGGAAATTTAAATAATATAGGTGCTATAGTTTATTATGAAGATCATTGAAGTCACTAAATATACTTTCTTAATGAATTTCCATGAAACTATAATGACCTGGGTCAGTTGATTGAATGAAAAGCTTTCTAGCCAGGATGATTTATTTGAACATCTGATTATCCTCAGTGCCTTTCTTTCACTTGCTCATCAAACCATTAATAGGAGCCATTCTGTGTAAATTTTATCATTCGGGCTCAAATTCATTTTCTACTTTCTGCATCTACTGTGTTCTGTTTGATTCTAATCAGCCAACTTCCATTTTGAATTATGCCTTTACTACCATTAATAGACTCTATCTCTGTATTACATGATATACTTATAGGAAATCATATTCAATATTAAAGCAATTTCTTAGCCTGCTATATTTATTTTTTCTGATTTTAAGAATAAGTTTTGGGTGTATGTTTCCAACTGTCCTGAAAGTTTCTCTGACAAAACATACTGTCTTTGATCTCATACTGTCTTTGGACCTGGATTTGGATCCTATGACTTGAGATGAGAGGTGGGTCAACATTTTTAGATTTTTTTGTTTTTATACAATTGGATAATATGCCTATCTGTAGCTTTTTGTCCTTTCAAGGATATGCAGTTGTACTGAGCTTGACCCATACCTTGAAAATTAAAATTTGCCATAGACTATTATTATGTTTCTTAGGATGGTATGTATTCATGGTATTAATATTGTGTGGGCCTTCCCAGTAATTGAATTGCAGGTGCCTAAAGTTCTTCTTTACTGTTATATTTTTTTAAACTTTTTAATGAATTTAAGTATTTTCTTACATAGCTTTGTTCAACTGCTCCTCACAGTGTCAAAAGCCTCATTTAAAAACTGTAAACTTGGAATAATAGAAAGTTGTGATCATTCATCTAAGTACTGGCAACTCTGTCCTCCTGTATGCAAAAACAGCAAGAACTCATTAATATTGAGTTATTTATCTTGCTCAGTGTTAATTATTTATTTTCAATAAGTATATTGCTAATGTTTTCATCGATTTGTAACTGCAAACATTCAGTGGCTTTTTAATATTAAAACCTTATTAATATTACATTTTAATTTTGGGCAATTAACATTCTGGGAAGATTAACACAGAACTGGCATCTGTGCATAAATATTTGTATAAACTTTAATAAAAACTTCTGAATTCTTAAATTATTTTGGGTTTTTTTTTGACTGATTATTGCATAAGATAAATTGGTTTAATATTATGCCTGGCTGTTCTGGACCTGATTCCATAAACTTGGTTCACAATCAACTCATAGGCAGATATGCCTGCCTCTGCAACCTGAGTGCTGGGGTTATAACTGAGTTCTCAGTGTATAATTGTTTGACAATATTAGCAGTTTGTACATTTTACTTTTTTGTATTTAGAAATTGTTCATACAGCTTCTCTCATGAGTAGTTTGTATGTAGATCTCTACTTTTCTCTCTATGCTTAATAGGCAATTCTGCAAGGAAATATACCATTTAAAGGGTACAGAAAAAAGGCAAAATGCTTATTCAGTTTTTTTTAAATTGACATGTTGAATACATATATAATGTTTATGTCATGGGACACATGTGGGGAACACCAGAAATACAACTATACTAGCAAAGATGTGTAGTTTACAATGTTATCAGTGTCATGCTTTTTGTTGTACACATTTATGTGATATTATAAAATGCAGTTACCTATGGTGATATGCATATTAACTTCACTTGGGTGGCCTGGAGACCTACAGAACCTTATGAAGATAGGTAAGACTGAATTTTTCTTCATAATTTAAAATAAGAGGCCAACAGTATGTAACCTGTTCAACAAAGAAAAAAAAATGAGCTGAATAGAACAGTCAGGTGCTAACATTTGATTAAGATAGTAACTTAAGTTTTGAAATTTTTTTATAATATAAAACATTTTCTGGTAGTATATTTTAGAATACATTTAGGAAGATTATAGTATTGGAGAACATTGTCAAATATCTAAAAGATATAGAAGGTTATTTTCATGTACCACATGATACAGCTGTCCCTCTGAAGAAATTGTAATGTGTCCTAAAAGTGTTAGGCATAAGCAGTAATGTAAATAATCACAGCTTAATGTTTATCAATAATTATTAAATTTTGACAAAGCCGTATAACTCAATTTCATGTATGTGAATTGCAAGGCATAGTTTTGAGGAAGTAGTCAAGTAACAATGCCTTAGCAGTTGTCACCATTTTGAATAGCCCCACAGGAGCTGTGCTGGCATACTGCCATTCAATTGCTTCACAATAATCATTTTACAAAACATATATAATGAAGACATGGTAACTATGTCTCCCAAACCTTGTGATAAAAAAAATCTCTATAGTGAAGCTTGTTTTTCTTATATAGCTGCTATGATTGTGGTTAGTTCAGTGAGAAGGCAGTTACAGTCAAGAGTCAAGGGGCAGTTTTGAAGAAACCTCAGTCCCCAGACTACATGCCTAATGGTATCAGGCAGTCAACTGTGTGAATTCAGTGTAGAAACATTAATTTTTATTCTTCCTTTACTAGGCATATAATATTGAACCTTTCTCTCTATGCAAGCCATATGAATATAGGGATATGAAGAGTTGTAATGTACCTCTTTCTAAGAACAAATAGAAGATATGTAGCAGTCCCCATTCTAAGGAGATTTATTGAATTCCACTAAATTATGCAAGTCATTGGTTTTCCATCTTGTTGATATGTCAATAAACTCACAGTGCAGAAAAGCCCTGTATTAAGACTGTGTAAATATTTCTGTTTATTCTTGTTTACATATCAAATGTAATATGACTCACATGGGATCTGTAACTGCAAGAAATGTGGTAAACCTATGTGTAGTACTTTGGTTTCTTGGTCTGGGCCAATTTAAAGGTTGATATTCACAGCATAAAGAAAGGCATCCCACATCACCTCCCCCTTTCTGTCTAATCAAAAAAGAAGGTTTCAATTTTAACATAGCAAAATTAAATGTAACAAAATAGCTATCAAGTAAGAATTACAGTTACTATATCTAGTCTATTTGAATTTAGCAAAATTAAAGAAAATGCTCTATCATCTACCTTATCTTTATGAATCTAAAGTTTCATATCCAATATACCTTTCAAGTAACTAAGAAAAACTACCTATAACTATCGAATCTTCAACTACATCAAAGACCACAGGATATATTTACTCAAGTAAACCAGAAGTGCAAATGACTTCTAAAATCTAGAAAGGACAGAGATGACACCTATCTGCCTGGACAGTCATGCAAAGTTCCTTTATAAAGTTGGAGTATCCGTCTTCAGCCTACAGGCCCAGAGTCTCTTTGCATTTCAATGAAGCTGGAAATCTGTTCTGCCCATTCTGGCACAGTTCATCAGTCACTTCATTTTGAGTCCTGAGGAATGTCTGACATTTTCTCTGCAAAGCAGGAACCTGAAGGACCATGTCAGCCTGTTCTGTCAAAGTTCAGAGGTCACCTTCCTATGGAACCTGCATGTCCAGTTTAAACAGCATACTGTCAAGCAGTTAATGCAAGAACAGTTCCATGTCCAGTGGCTAACCGAGGCCACAAAGAAACTAATCTCCATATGGCGTTTCTTCGATGACCATTTTTTTCTTGAAGTAAACTGGTGCTGCCAGGAGCAGATCTGTATAACTGTTCAGAAAAGTCTAAGTTCTTAAAACATTTTAAATGCCATATTCTGTAGGTCTTAGAAGTGTTTGAAGATTACCTATCTAATTGAATTATAACTGTGTATACCTAAAAATCTAACTATGAATTTCTGAATTATACATTACAATTTTAAATCAGTTACATAAACATCATATCTTAAACAAGAGTAGAAAAATACATACAGCATAAGAGAATTTAACTAAAGTTTCTATCAATAAACCAAAATCTATACCAATGTAAAACATTTTGAGATTAACAGCTGATTTCCTGATCTAAGTAAATTCAATAATCTAATTTTTGAAAAATCATTCACATACCATATCCCATTTTTCTTCTTAGACCATCAACCATTTATTATGAAAACAAACATTTAGAAACAATATTTGGGGAAATTGGGCATAGTTATCGATTACTACTTTCTGCTGATTAAGGGGCATTGAAAATCTCATGGGTTCTTGAGACTGGATCATAATCTGCAGACCTGAAGCTGATATAACCATCTCTTCTCATTAGAGATTTTTTTTTCAGGGGGTCTTGATTGATGAAACCATATTTGCCTGGAAGCAATCCACAGGTTCTCATCTTCTGTGGAAACAAAAGCAGAACTCTTCCAAAGCAATAAATCCTCAGACACAAATTTCAAAATCAAAATCCCTTGAAAATATATATTCTTGTTTAACTTAGTAGCCTTTGCATTTGCAATCCATTGTCTTTCTGCAGTTAGCTCATTAACAGTTAAAAAATTAAAAGAAAACACAATAACAACCAATATCCAGATTTTGTGTCTATTTTCCACCTTTATGTGGCTTATTATATTTTTATTAATCTATTTCTCTTTTTAAAGACTTTCTCTACCTTTTTTCTTTTCTCTCTGAAGACTATGTACCTTTTACACACATTGTCACCCATTTACAGGTTTTTTTTTTTAATCTGAATCTGTTTTATTGTGAATCATTAATCATTTTATAACTAGAAGAGCTTTTTAAAATACTCTCACTCTCTTGCCACATAGTTTTTGCAAATTAGGCTGAATCAGTATGTTCTCTTAAAGGGACCATGTCTCTGTTCATGGCCATCAAACAGAGCACACCCGAGCAAATACTTCTAGTAAGAAACCGTCTTTGTTTCCTTTTTGTTCAAAATAAACAGAAATCTAAAATCAATCACATGCTACTGAGTCTTCTGTGAGATTTCAGGTACCGGCCTGATTGCAGCTTACACTGCCTGCTCCCAGTCCTCCAGCACCATTTTGAATATGATCCTTATGCCAGGCTTTCTTTGTACAATGACCTGCTTTGTATACACAATTAAGAATCTGCCATGGCTCAGTTTCTGTGATCTCGAACCCTTTCTAATCTTTCTCAGGCTTTAAGTGGATAATTGACCCGCGTTAGAGGCCATCTGTTGCAATGGGGTTTGGACCCGTGCTGCCAGAGGTCCAGACAGTGCCATACCAGACCCTTTAGCTGCCCACCGCTGCTGCTCAGGCCCCCAGAAATGACTCAGACACTTCTATTAACTTCATGCTGTTTGGACTATGGTTCAGGCACATTTCTAGATAGCTCTTACATATTAAATCAATCCATTTTATTAGTCTGCCACGTGGCTGGTAGCTCACTTGTGTTCCTTACATGTTGCTCCTTTGGGCTTCAGCTCTGTCTACCCATGACTCTGCTCTTCCTTTCCTACCTATTTTGATTCCTCTGCCTACTTTTTTTACAGTGCCTGTCAAGGGCCAAAACAGCTCCTTTATTTAAAGATTGAGAATCACAGCATACAGAAAGGCATTTCCACATCACCTATGAGTTTTATGAGTTCTTTACAATTATGTAAAAAACCTATAGAAAATAAGATACTGTAAATGTAAATTATATATATTTCCAGCAGAAAAAATACAGAGTTAGATATCTTGACCTCTGACCTCTGGGGTCTGCGTTAATTTTAACTTGAAAATTAGTGGTCATGAGTCACCCTGAATCATCATGGGTTTGGAGGTTGGGTTTCTATCATAGATAATGAGACCTGCCTTCTTCAGACTCAGTGTCCTCACCTTGATGTCTGCACTTTCTGAGGAAATATCTCAAGCTCTGAAACACAATGTATGGTTTTGTTTCTTCCTGCCTTGGCCCTTCCTGCCTCAACTTACCTTGGCTGACCCCACGCTCACTGTGTGTGGCCAAATGACTTTCAATTTGTGCTGGTACCAAGTAAAAGTTGACCTCTGACCCCACTCACATGATCCTAAAATTTTTGACTGGGTCAGGAAGGTGACCTCTCACCCCCAGGTATGTGACCTCCAGATTCTTTTTACAGGTCATCAGTTTGACCTCTGACCCCTTAACCCTCATGACCACAGTCTTAGTTGACAGAATCAGAAAGTTGACAGACTTCTGACCCCAATTATATGATCCCAGGCTTAGTTGACAAGTTTAGGAAGTTGACCCTTTACCTCCACTCATGTGATCCAAGACTTTCAGATTTCTCTGTCTCTTACCTCCACTCCTGTTCCACCTATACCCCAGGTGTGGTCTATGGTCTAGACATAAGAGCAAAGCACTGTGGGTAATGGAATGTGAATGGGCCCTGTGTGTGTTAATATGGGGTGTCATATGAACTGTTTCCCATCATTCTTCATATCCTCTCTCCCATTTACCTTTATATACCCTTTTCCCATGATCCTTCACTCCTTCAGTCCCATGTTCCCTCAACCCTTCCTTTCATGATCCTTTTTCACTCCATCCCTGTCATTTTACACACTCTTGCTCTCATGACAAGCACATAGGACATTCAACACTACAGATTCATGAACATGACCTCCTTCCTAGATCTTATCCCATGACCTTTGACCCAGAAGTGATCTGTCAGTCTCTAGGCCTCATGTTCTATTTTCAACTTCCCAGGTCATTATGAGCTCATGAATATGGAAATCACTGTTGCTTATAAATATGTAAATCACTTCCAGTATCCCCATTTTTGCTTTCTTTTAGAAAACATCTTAATGCTTTTGTTCTGGATCCAAGTTTGGCCTAAGTGAGGGAGCTGAGGGACCAGGAGTTGGTTTGGAGAACATAGCAAGTGATGTCACTGGGCCCCTGGTACTGACCATGTGTACAGGTTACAAGGCTGGAAGCCAGGGATGAAGCCTCAAGAGAAAACAGGCAGAGAGCAAAGGATCATGGAGTTGTGGGCCTCCAGCCTAAGACTCCTGACACCCTTGCAACTGGAAGTGGGGGAGAGTGAAGGATCATGGGAAGGTCTACAGGCACACATGTCAACAGTGGCCAGTTCAGCTATGACATTTTCTTCCACTTTGAGGTGGGGTCAGGGTGAGGTCAGGCATGGCTACAGGTAGTGAGACCTATTCAGTGGTGTAGGGTATTTCTGTGGTGATGTCACTGTGACCCCATGACCCCTCATTGATGTCAGTAAAAGGGGTATGGTAGGCAGGGAGAGTGTGTGTCAATCAGTAGATGGAAGGACAGAGTGGGTAGCTTGTAGGATGCTTAAGTAGATATTATGGGATGGGGTGAGACATATGGGATATGTTCAATAGTTATGGGATGGGGTTGTTGCATCATTTTGGGTTGGGTGGGTAGTGTATTATGGGATAGATTGTTGGCCTATTATGGGATGAGCAGTTTGCTTATTACAAGATGGCAGGTTACTGGGGATGGCTGTTTGCTTATTATGGGATAGTTGTGCATTGTTAATGGGATGGGTCAGTGGGTTTTTATGGGGTAAATGTCTTGTTATTATGGGATTGCTGGTTATTATGAGATGGCTTAGTAGATTATTATGGGATGGGTAGATAGGTTATTACGTGTTAGATGGCTGGTTATTATACTTGGGCTTTTAGTTGTTATGATATGGTTATGTCATTATTTATATAAGGATGGGTGTGAGGCATATTATGGGATACCTCTGGGATATTGTGGGGTAAAGCATCTTATGGGGTGTGTGGATGTTACATTATGGGATGGATGGTTATTACGGAATCAATTTATGGGATATTACAGAACTGACAATATTCCCATGTTCTGGCTCTTAACTCCATTCACCTTTTTTTCATCGTGCAGCTGTCATGTGACTATGTATAGAAACTGATTCATAAAAGACTGCTGGAAGCTATATGGACCAGAACTGTCAGCATTCTGATAACCTACCCCCCAACCCTGCTAGCTTCCCCTTTATCTTGCAGCACCAGTGTGACCGGGATGTCTGGAGAAAACTGAGAATAGACTAAAACCCAACACAATGTACTAAATATATAACTATTTATTCAGCATAGGATTAGTAACAATAGAATATTCCCTTACTTTTAGTTACTCTTCTGTCCCATATCAGGTGGCTCTACTGATATGATACAGAGATCTTGTATTTTCCTTTAACAAGTAGGCTTGAGTGTAGAGAAGGGCAGAACCACACTCCAACTCTAAATCCAGCTTTAAGTTATAATTATACTGGGACTTAAACATGCAAAAAATAGAGGTTAAGCAATGAGAATTTTCCCTAAAGAGTATACTGGTACCAATAGTTACGATATTCTTTTGCTTGTAAATTTTCTTAGATAGCCTCCCTTTTGCTTAAGAGGTCTAGATGTACAAGGTCTTTTCACTTTGTGAAGATGGGTATTTCAAGTTTTCTATAAAGACAGAAACAGAAATCTGCCCCCACCCTTGATTTGTTCTTACAACTTAAAGAATTGTAATATGGGTGGATGAGCTAACAATTCTCATTTTCATGAAGTTTCTCTGGTTCAAATCAAGTCTTTATTAATTTTGATAGCATCTGTAACTTCTCTTCACCTGTGGAAACAAAAGCTCCCTTCCCCAATGGAGCACATACCCTGGCTTCCATTCAGAGTTTAGTACATCTTTGAAGTAAACAGGCTGATTTAGTTCAGCTGTTTTTTCTATAGTCCAATGCCTTTCATCAGCTGTTGTTCCTTTGTCATTTTTATTGAGAAAATTAAAAGTTAATAGCATTGTCAGTCTTAATTTGTGCACGTATTCCCATAATGGCCATAACTTCTAGCATATATGTGATTACAGAATCAGCCTTTTTCTGAACTCAAAGCAGTTGCCCATTGAAATCCTGAGAATGCATCTATTGTATGATGGACATATCTTAATTTTCCAAATTCTGTAAAATGAAATACATCCATCTGCCACATTTCATTTTGATGTATACCTTTAGGATTACTTCCTGCTGGCAATGGAGTTAAGTTATAGAAGGAACAGGTGGGACACTTTTTACAATTTCTTTGGCTTGGTGCCAAGTGATAGAAAAATATTTTTTTAAACTTTTACTCTTGAGACAATGCATTTTATAAAACTCTGATGCCTCCAGTACATTTCCTATTAATAATTTATCAATTTCATCATTACCTTGTGCTAAAAGACCTGGCAGACCCATAGGGGACTGAATGTGTATTATATAGAAGGGATGATTTCTAGTCCTGATTAATTCTTGTAACAGAATAAATAATAAAGTTAATTATGACTCATCATTCATAAAATCAGCTGTTTCAATGTGTAGAACAACTCTTTCTGCATACTGAAAGTCAATGACTATGTTAAGAGGTTCAATAAAATCGATTAATACCATCACAAAAGCATATAATTCTGACTTTTGAACAGAATTATAAGTGTTTTGAGCCACTTTACTTATATGTTCTGATTTGTAACCTGCCTTTCTTGATTTATTTGCATTGGTATAAAATGTAGAGGGCTCCAGAAATTGATTTATCTCATACAATATGAGGAAGAATCCAATTGGTTTTCTTTAAAAATTAAATTCTTTTGCTTTGAGGATATTTGTTGTTAATATCTCCCAAAAAAATACTGTAAGCTCTTTGTCAAGGTTCACTTTTTACCCATAATTGGTCAATTTCTTCATTAGTTACAGGTACAACAATTTCTGCTGGGTCCATTCTTGTTGATTGACAAAGTCTTAATTTCCCTTTTAAAAATGAGTTCAGAAAACTTTTCCCATATGTCTTTAATTTCTTACTCAGTTTATTTAGAAGAAATATCTATTCCAATATAACATTTTCCCTTTGCATTAAAATTCTTGTAGGAGAATGCTTAGACGGCAAGAAAACTAGAATGCATGTAAGGTCCAGATCCACATGATCCACATGTGCATTCTTTAATTTCTTTTCCACCAAAGCCAATTCTTTCTCAGCTTCAAAGTGACAATTCTCTTGGACTATTAAAGTCCTTGTCATGATTTAAGGTTTTGGACAAATTATCCAGTTCATCATTTTTAATTTCAATAGTGGGTCGTAAATTGGCAATGTCTACTAGTAGTCTTTGAAAAATAACAAAATCTATCTGTCTCAGTTTGTACCTTTTTGGGTCAAATTTTTTGTTGGCCTACTTTGTAGCCTAAATAATTAATGGAATCCTCTCTTCATATTTTTTCTGGGGCAAACTGTAATCTCCATGCAGGCAAAATTTTTCATTTCTTCAAATATTTTTCCTAAGATATTTGAATCAGCCAACAAGATATTGTCTATGTAATGATAAATTATAGATTGTGGGAATTTGTTATGTATTTGTTCTACTGGCTTTTGTACAAAATACTGGCACAGAGTAGGGCTATTCAGCATGCTTTGACGGAGGACCCTTGACTGATATCTCTTTACAGGTTGAGATTTATTATAAGTGGGCATTGTAAAGGCAATTTTTTCTTTGTCTTGTTCTTGTAAAGGTATTGTAAAGAAGCAGTCTTTTAAATCAAGAACTATAATAGGCCATTCTTTAGGTAACAGAGAAGGCAAAGGAATCCCAGACTGTAGAGAGCCCATTGGCTGGATCACCTTGTTTATTGTCCTTAGGTCTGTTACCATTCTCCACTTTCCAGATTTCTTTTAATAACAAATACAGAAGAATTACAAGGGCTGGTTGCTTCTTCTATATGCTGAGCATTTAACTGTTCCTGTACCAGCTGCTCTAGGCCTGCAATTTCTCTTTTTTTAGAGGCCATTGATGAACCCATATAGGCTTCTCTGTTAGTCATTTTAGAGGTAGTACTGTGGGTGTTTTTGTAAGATCAGCAGCTGTTTTGCCTTGTTTCTCTATTACCTGAATGGTCTGTGACTGTTTCTCCTAATACCTTCTATTTTTTTTGGTAACATGCTAGTTTATGGTTTATTTCTCTGTTTGGAAGAATATTAATCTGTGTGTTACAATGTATAAGTAAATCTCATCTCCATAAATATGTAGCAATGTTAGCCACATATGGCTTTCATATTCCTCTCTGTCCTTCTGGTCCTATACACTCAAGCCACCTTGCACTCTGATTTACCTGGGATAATGACTCAATTCACAAAAACTGAACATTTGCTTCCTGAAGGTACCAACTTAGATGCCATGACTCTGATGAAATTATGGATACATTCACCCCTATGTCCTATAAACCTTGAATAATAAGATCATTTATTTCTACTTTTAATTTTGGCCATTGTTTGTTGATAGATGCTTGACAAAATATTTGCTTTATAATTTTTCTTGAGTTTTTTTTTTCCTACAGATTTTCTATCATTCAGTATAGTATGTCTTTTTAAAATAGGTTTTAATTTCTTTAATTGTTCTGGGAAGATGTTTCCTCCACAATGGCAGGGTAAGATTGGACTGGATTTGATATGGGAGCTTTTGAAAACCCCCTCAGGGCGTTTCCCAAGGGCAGAAAGTTACCTTGTCTGTCCCTTGTTGATCTGCACTCATATGTCCAATGTCTTCCTTTCCCACACCTTCTGCATACTCCAGAAGGGAGGGGTGTTCTCCTAGCAGTTCCCTGTGATTCTCTAAGCATGAAAGCAGCCAAGCTAGTAAGGGTTCCAGTGATACCCCCAAGAGAACAATGCAGGTCTCCAGGAGGCATCTTATCACACGATATGTGTGAAAGAAAGATGAGGCCAGTAGATGCATTCTGGGTACCAATGAGTCTAGCTGGCTGGGTAATTGATTTATGGCCTCCTGGGTTCTGGGGCAACCATGTTCTCTTGTGTGAAATAATGTCTGTACAAGAAATTCTGCAGCCTAAGCTGCATCTACCTTCATGTGCTGAACTTATCCTGCCTTCCTACTAGTACACCATCACTGTCAGTACAAGTTCACCCTGGGTCCCCTAGCTTTTGGCACATCCTCCCTAGCATCACCCAAATATCACGTCCTGCAAAGTTGTAAAACTTCTTTGAACTTCTCTGCGATACAGACATCATCTTAACTGAAAAAAAAATAATACTTAAGGAAGGTTCTGAAAGTAGCAGAAGTGTATCAGGAGTGATTATGGTGTGTATGTGTGTGTGTGAGAGAGTGTTTGTGTTTGTGTGTGTATATGTGTGTGTGCATGTATGTGTCTATGTGTGATAATTTACTATGTTCTCTAAATAGAAATTAGTTGTTTGAGAGCCCATCATCAGTTTCAGAGAAGAAACAGTAAAACTTATGATGGTCAGTTGGCTAAGGATTGAAGGGGGAATTGTTGGCATGTGTTGGCATGTTGGAAGCCTTTAGAACTCCATGTTTCATCTTCAGCTCAGGTAGGCACAAGTTCTGGAAAGTTTCCTTCCTGTGTGTATTTGGGTGACTAGCTTTGAGGGAAGTAGTTTCTTTTCTTGTCTTGTAGATGAGAAAATTTTGTGGGAATCATACAAATAGTTGCGGAATATATTTTTATGGGAGGTGTGGCATTTTTGCCAGCTCTTGAAACTCACCCCATACACACTCACACTACCCAACTTCATGGATATTATTTTCTAGCCTTAGCTCCAATTCTGCCAGGACACTGTATAGAGAGAGAGTGAGTTAGAAGAACATAGTTCTTGCCTTCAGTAGATGGGTGTGTGGTCTTCTAGGAACCATCATAGAAGATGTCAGCAGTGTGAAGGTAGATATCTGGAGACTCTCCGTATTCATTGAAGAAAGGCTTCCTGTTGAGTAGTAAAAAGCCTCTTCCAACCTAACATGATATATCTCTGCAATCAAAATGTTACCAGCTGCCATGGATAACATATATGTGACTAAACATAGGAGCCAGAGATAGAGAGAAACAGAGATATAGGAAGAGGTGGAGGTAGAGGAGTAGGAACACATACTGAGAGAAAGAGAGACAGAGACAGGGGGAGGTAGGAAAGAAGGGAGAGAATAGAGAGGGCAATAGAGAATGACTAAATAATTGTGTATGTGGTCTTGTTGTTTTCAAGTAGGATTTGAGCATAACCATTCTGTCTGAGGAAACTTGTTTCTGTTCCATGGGTTTGGAATGCTGAGACAAAGGATGAAGGCACCTGCAATAGATGAGCTTATGAGGATCCTGTGAGGATATCTGACATTAGGTGAGATGTTACTGAAGACATGGGTGGGTAGTGGTGTAGAAATTCTGAAGAGACATGTAAAAATGCTTTTTCTTATTTCATCTTGTATAGGTTGTCTTTGTACTGCATGAATCTCTTGAGCAAGCTCAAAATGTCCTTTGTGACTTGGCCTGAGCAAAGGTAGATAGGTGTCCAGAGAGATTATAGAAAGTTCTGTGTCTGAGAGGGAATTGGGGACTTTGAAGATAAGAAAGAAGTTTCCTAATTGGTTAGCTGGTGGTTGTTGTAGTGTGGATGTTGAGAGATAGAGATCTGTGTGGAAAGGAGGTAGATTGTGACAGAGTTGAAAGCAGGTTAGAAAGCTACATTGCCTGGAAATTACTAGATGTTAAGGGCTCAGGGTCTCATAGGCAAGGGGGAAAAGTAGCTAGAGTGTTTCCCTTTTTTGATGTGACCTTGTCCTTATATATGGGTCCTTGTTTTTTGTGCCACTTTGGGTAAGGTTATGGATATCCAAGGCACATTGGTGGATCCAAAAATGGATGAGTTCAGACCACACCCACCAAAAACCACATATCTGGCAGGTACCCAAACCAGGGTGTACATGGGCAGTGTTGTAAAAGAGCCCATGAGGATCTTGAGTCCAATCTCCTTATAATATTCCCACCCACTTTCTTCTCACCTCCTTTTATGTCTTTCAGCATCCAAGAAACACATGTGTTGGGTCTTATATGGACAGCAGCCATCTTGTACTGTGTGGGTACTCATTTGCTTTTTTTTTCCTTTGGAAAGGGAGGAAGAAGTGCACATTTGGTGTATGATATCCAGTAAACTTGGTGCACTACAGCTATCAAGGGGAACTGTGTGGGGATTTAATAAAGTTTCAGAAATTTTGGAGATATCAGAGGGAATCTACACAAGTCTATGTGGGGGGTTAGTAAAAGCTCCAGAAGTCCCAGAGCTCTAACCACAGTCACTCTAGGAAAATCAGAGTGGTGATTCAAACCTTTAATCCCAGCACATGGAGTATTCTGGGAGTGGTGACCTACCCCCTTACTCCCAACTGAGTCAAGGTCACTTCAGATTATAGAAGGAATTCTAGGCTCCCAATAAGGTAAGGTAGTACCATGCTTTAATTACTGAAAGAGTACTTCAGATAGGATTGAAACCCAGAGGAAAACCATTCCAAGGGAATTGAGGATGAGGAAGCTGGAAGACAGCTGGGTAAAATTTGATTGTGGTGTTTATTCCCTCTAGTATCTCCAACTTCTTCAAAGATCTATCCCTGAGTCTCATTCTTTCATGTGACAATTGGTGTCCAACCTTGGGGCATGAATTTCTCTCCTCCCTACCCCCAAAAAAACACACTTGCCTGGCAGAACAACACGTGGCCGGAGGAGTAATTATTAGCGGCTAGGCTTTCCATTCAGGGTTAGCCTCCAGCCTTAGGCAGACAGGCCACAAATGTTTCTGTTTCACCTTAATCTGGATAAGTTTTTCAGAAAGTGGCCTCTTTATCCTGGTTCGTTGTTTCTTTTTCCTTTTTGGACCCATCACTGTGTTGCTATCACACTAGGTAGCTGCCGCACTTCACAATCATCAATGTACAATAACAGTAAGAAACTCAATTTTTTTTAAAAAAAATAGGGACTTTGTTTAAAGCAATGGAGGATAATTGGTCATACTGTAACCTCTCATTAGATGATTTGATATTAAAACCAGTAGAGGAAAACATAGATAAATTAGATGGAAATATCATAATATTTATCTTACAATTTACTATGAATATTTATTGTTTGATATCACAGAAGAGTTTGACTAATGTAAATCCAAAGAAAAGGTCTTTAAAATGCCTGTTGAGAGAGAACACAAAGATGCTTAAATTCAAACAGAGGAGTATGAAGAACCAAATTCAGCAAGGTCATCTAAAATTAGACAAAAAACAGGCAATATTACTATACCTGGTAACCTTTAAAAAAATGAAGGATGAAAAAGATGAAAGAGAAGCTAGCTGGGCTCCAGTAAAAATATTAGAATTATGGAGAGTAAGGAAGCAATTGTATCATATGGGATGCATTCATCATTTGTTAAACAAATGCTGAACTCCTGGTCATGCTGTAACCAGGTCACCCCTAAAGATTGGTGGGATATGGTTACAGCTTTTCTTGAGACAGGGATGCTCATGCAATTCAAGTCATGGTGGAGGGAGGAGGCTAAAACAATAGAACAAAGAAACAGGGCCAGAGATATAGAAGTCTCTCAAGACCAACTCCTTGGGGAAGGAGATTATGCCGATATTGAAAGGCAGTCATTATAGAGTGACCATCTTCTGGATTTATGTCACATGGAAGCTTTAAATGTTTGGGACTGTATTGAAGAAATAGGAAAAAACTGAAACATTTACAGAAGTAATTCATAGTCCCAAAGAAACTTTTACAGATTTTTTACACAGATTAACCACAGCAGTAAACAGAATGGTACCGGACTCAGAAGCCAGGAGAATAATCATTGAATCACTGGCTTTTGAGAATGCCAATGCACAATGTAGAAAAAATACTTAGACCTTTAAAAGCAAGGTCAGCACCTTTGGAGGATTGGACTCATGAGACAATTAATATGGAGTCTTATGACAGTGATGATAACTGGGTAGGAGGGCTTATTTCAAGAGGTATAATAAAAAATCAAAATGTCAAATATTATAATTGTGAAAGGGAAGGTCACATAAAAAGAGATTGTAAACAAGGCATTCCCAAAAACAATGCTTTTGGTAGGAAAATTCGCAAGAAAACACCCCTCCCTTCTGGAATATGCAGAAGGTGTGAAAAAGAAAAACATTGGACTAATGAATGAAGGTTAACAAGAGACAGACAAGGGAACTTTCTGCCTTTGAGAAATGCTCCAAGGGGGCTTTCAAAAACCCCTAGGTCAGGTAACTTTCTGCCCTTGGGAAATGCCCCAAGGGGGCTTTCAAAAATCCCTAGGTCAGGTAACTTTCTGCCCTTGGGAAATGCCCCAAGGGGGCTTTCAAAGGCCCCCATATCAAGTCCAATCCAGTCTTACCCTGCCATTGTGGAGGAAACACCTTCCCAGAACAATTAAAAAGGTTAAAACCTATTTTTAAAAAGACACACTAACTGGAATAATAGAAAATTTACAGAAAAAGAAAAAAATTCAGGAAAAAATATAAAGCAAATATTTTGGTAAACTTCTATCAATGATAAAAGGCCAAAATTAAAAGTACAGATAAATGATGTTATTGTTGAAGGTTTATTGGGCACCAGCGGGGATGTACCCATAATTTCACCTGAGTCATGGCATCCAAGTTGACCCCTTCAAGAGGTAAATGTTCAGTTTTTGGGTATTGGGTCAATATCCCAGGTAAAACAGAGTGCAAGATGGCTTGAATGTATAGGACCAGAAGGACAGAGAGGAATATTAAAGCCATATGTGGCTGATATTGCTATAAATTTATGGGGAAGAGATTTACTGCAACAGTGGAACATGCAGATTAATATTCCTCCAAACACAGAAATAAGCCATGACCTAGCACACAGTTACAGAAGAAATATGAGAAGATATTATGAGAAATAGTCACAGATCATTCAGGTTATAGAGAAACAAGGCAAAACAGCTGCTGATTGCGAACTTGAAATATCCAAAAGGAATATGGGGCCCCATAACAATGGTTTCACATGAACTCTGACAAAGCCACTTGGCTGACAAAGACCAAAGATCAGATTTGGACTACAAACTTCTCATGACAATTTTGTACCAGCTCAATGAGATGATGAACCAGCTTCACAGACTACTATGGCCATGACTTGAGACAAGTTGTGTGCTTTCCTGTTATGCAGAGACTGGACAACAAATGACACAGCTACTTATTTCAGGACTTGACATTTAACAAAAACTTTTCTTTTCAGGATCCCCAAAAGATGCCATCACTCCCAGTCAGCAGGAAGTAAACTTAAGAACACAGCACCCACACTCCCAAGTGGTGGGGTGACTTGGAGTTGGTTGTTCAATCGGTTATGGATGATTGTCATTGTTTAGGTTAATTGGTTAAGAATTGTTCATGGTTATGGTTAGAAAAATGTTAAACAAGAATGATTAGATTCAAGATTTGTGTTTAAAAAAATAGAAAGGAAAAGGGGATACAGATATATAGGATATAAGGATAAATTATGGAATCTTCTTTTAAAAGGATTTGCTATCTTTAAATATTTTACATTGCATTGGTTTTTATGTATACAAATTGTGCATCTTGAAATTAATTGTGTCATTGTACAAACATTTCTATGCTTGTTTCAGATAGTATACTTAATCAGTTTATCTAACATTGTAATCCAAATTGCTAGTACATGAAAGTTTTTATTTCCAATCAATTAGAAGCAATGCAAGTCAGTAGTTAGACATTACATTCAGACATAGTCATGTTAGATATGTATTCAAAGTCAAACAAATATATTTTAGATAAACAGGTCTTCAAAAATTTCAGAGATCCATAGAATATGACATTTAAAATAGTTTTAGAGCTTAAAGACTTTTCTGGACAGTGAGACAGGTCTGCTCCTGGCAGCCCCAATATACTTCAAGAGAAAAAAGGGCATTGAAGAAACTCCATATGGAGTCTACTTTCCTTGTGGCAACGGTTAGTCATTGGACAAGAACCTGTCC
Source organism: Phyllotis vaccarum (assembly GCA_033318265.1). Lineage (NCBI taxonomy): Eukaryota > Metazoa > Chordata > Mammalia > Rodentia > Cricetidae > Phyllotis > Phyllotis vaccarum. The sequence goes on along the minus strand of JARWLC010000026.1, from coordinate 205,020 downwards.
CTGTATTGGCTGCTTGATAGTGAGCTATCTGAACTGGACATGCAGGTTCCCTCAGAAAATGACCTTTGAACTTTGACAGAACAAACTGAGATGGTCCTTCAGGTTCCTGTCTTTCAGAGAACTCTGTCAGAGATGGCCTGTGGATGATGTGAGACGGTAGCAGCCCCTGGCATGCTGGGCCTGGATCCTCCTGGAGTGGGGTTGCTTTGGAATGCAGTCCAAAGTGGTGGTAAACTCCATCTAAGGCTAAATACCGGCACAAGACCAATAACCAACAAGTACCCCAAGAAAGGTTGAAAAGAACTTTGAAGAGAGTCTTCAATCTACAGGACTCAAGGATAAATGACTGAACTAAACCAATATGGACAGAGCAGATTTCCTTCTTCACCGAAATGAAAAGACTCTGAGCCTGTAGGCTGAAGATGGATGCCTCAACATTATAAAGGAACTTTGGGTGACTGTCCAGGCAGATAGGAATCATCTCTGTCATTTCTAGTTTTTGGAAGTTGCTTGCACTTCCTAGTTATTTAGGTATATATTATTTTCTTCTTGGGTCTCTGAATTAGTTGAAGATGAGATAGTTATAGTTACAGTTTTCTAATGACAGATTTAGAAAAGAATCTTTAAAGTTTAGAAGTTTAAGAGACATCAAAATAATAAGATAATTAATGAAATATTTTCTTGGACTTGTCAATTGTTAATGGACCGGACATTACTCATTTATTGTTTGTATATATTATATATAATTATTGTACCTATTATATATTGTTTTTCTTATGTTAGCTATCACCTTCTTTTTTGTAATTTAACACAAAAGGGGATAAGTTGGGATTTAATAAAGTTTCAGAAGTTTTGGAGATATCAGAGGGAATCTACCCTCAGTCTATGTGGGGGGTTAGTAAAAGCTCCAGAAGTCCCAGAGCTCCAACCACAGTCAGTCTAGGAAAATCAGAGTGATGATTCAAACCTTTAATCCCAGCACAGGGAGTATCCTGGGCGTGGTGACCTACACCCTTAATCCCAACTGAGTCAAGGTCACTTCAGATTATAGAAGGAATTCCAGACTCCCAAGTATTTGTGGTAGGGCCACGACTTAATTACTGAAAGAGTACTTAAGACAGGATTGAAACCCAGAGAAGCCATTCCAAGGGAAGCGAGGCTGAGGAAGCTAGAAGACAGCTGGGTAAGATTTGACTGTAGTGTTTATTACCACTAGTATCTCCAACTTATTCACAGCTCTATCCCTGAGTCTCATTCTTTCGAGCAACAGAACAGCAGCAAGGCTACTGGCAGAGGTGATGCAGCCTTGCAGTTTACATGAGTCAGGATTTTAACAAAACACTCTTTTCTCAAAGACCCCAAATGATTATCATTGCCACTAGATAATAAGAAATAAATTAATTTAATTATGATAATTCAATGATCTAAGTCTAAAGAACCAAACCAGATATAATACAGAAATGAAAGGATAAAAGGGTGAATTGAGTCCATTGATATTTCAGTATATTAATGACTGGTGATTGCATGTTTATTTACTATAATTTTTGGTTGTAGATTGTGTGTAATGATCTTCTTTATGATTAACTTCTGTGGTGTTATCAACTGTTTGTGCTTTCCATGGTGTATCTGGTTTAATATAGTTGGAGTTTTTCCTCTAAAGCTTTCTGTATTGCTTGTTATGTGGATAATTATTGTTTAGATCTGTGATCCTTTTTTCAGGAAATATATTGTTTACTCCACATTTAGTGATTGAAAGCTTTGCTGGTTATAGTAATCAAAGTTGGCAATCATGCTCATTTGTGTCAGTAGAATGTTTCACCAGTTTCTTCTTGCTTTCATAATTTCCATTGTATAGTCTGGTCTTATTCTTACTGGTCTGCCCAGTCTTACATTCTTATCTTCTTTCAGAAGGCATGGGTGAATTTCAAGCAGCATCTCCTTGCCAGATAAACATCAACAAAAGTTTCCTTTGCTCCTCAAACTCCTGAAATATGCTTTCTTGGTAAAAGCAGTGGCTCAGCTACTTGAGATGAGAAACCCATTAGAAAAGATTTCAATTATTAGTGGAATGTGTTAGACCAAGAGCAGTATTCACTGTCAGGTCAGATTTGAGCCTGTTAATCATTTACCTTTCATAAACATGTGTGAGGAGATCCATTTTTAAGATGCAAAGATCATAAATATCTTCCATATAACATGAATTGGTAACCAGGGAAGAAGTGACACAGAGACCAAACACCTTCTGAAAAAGAAATTCAGTTAGATAATTCAGCTCAAAATTGTCTGTGTAACAAAGTCTTGGTTCACACAAATCTCTCAATTTTTCTCTTTTGTTTTGATTGTTTGGAGCCTCATTTATACACTTCAGAGGTATTGCATATTGTTATATTCCTGTCCCTCTAATGAGGTCTACATATTTATTGCCCTCATCTTCAATATAATACAATAGCAGCAAGGGGACTCTAATTCACTAAACAGGCTTATAGGAGATTCCTTGCTTTATAACCTTCATAGACACTCGGGAATCCCCAGCAGTTACTATACTTGACAGGATTTACTCACATGGAAATGGTGTCAAGAAACAACTGAAACATATATCTGTGAACTCATTGAACTCTATATCTCATCAAATTGACACCTATAAAAACACACTACGGGTAAAATATAAAATACTTGCCTCTTTTCCTACTTTTTGATGCACAAATGCTAGAGATTGCCTAAGAAAGGGATGAATTTGAAAATTCTTCTGTTTCCATAGCTACCAGAGACCATTATTGCATTATGAGGAGTGAACCAGAGTCAAGACATGTAGTCTTAAAGGAACAGAGATGTTAAAATATCTCATAACTTAAAATTAAAAGTCATAGTCAATCTGTTTCATGTATTAACATGTTTCCCATACAATGTAACTTAACAAATATTTCCTTCTTTAAAAACTTTCAATTTTCTTTGTTCCTCCATTGTGGACAACAGCCCTTCACTTACCCTGTTGTGGTTTCCCAGCTTGGCCATGTTCTCTGCTGAGCAACCTGCAACAGCACAAACAACACAGCATGCAAACCTCCCTGAAAAGGGACAAACAGCACAGCAGGCAAACCTCCCCTCCCAATTCCTTCTCAAAGCCAAGCAACAGGAAGAGCCCCAGCACCACTTCTGACAGGCAGATCCCCTCGAGGCACTGATTGGCTAGTGAGAGTTGAGTGACAGAAGCACCTCCCATTGGGTGCCCTGTTCTTAAAGACTCATTGCAATGGTTCCTGACCCAGCCTAGCAGTGCAGGCAGAGAGCATTTCTAGATCAGTAGAGATAGGCATTGCAAAAGCACTTTCCCCTGGGACCCAGAGGGATATCCTGCATGTTTCTGCATGCCATATGCATTTTCTGTTCCTTCTCTAGAGACCTAGTCCTCCAGATTCAGGCTGCTCTCAGTAGGCTAGCTCTGAGCAGGAATCCCCATAGCCTGGGGCGGGTGCTATGGGGGAGGGTGGTGGATGTAGGACCCAGGAGAGAAATCCTGCCCAGGGAGACAGGGAGGGGGCTTGTAAGGTCTCCCTGACCACAACACCAGCTTCTCCCTAGGGGTGCCTCATGATTTCCCCAAAGGGATCCTGTGGCAGGGTGTGAGGGGGGCTCTCCAGTCCAGCATGCATGGAGCCTACTGCCTGCCTACCTGCCTGCCTTCTTGCTCCGAGTGCAGCTCCCCTGAAGCTAGAATCTGCCTGGTTGCATCTCTGTCCACCAAGTGCCAAGAGAGCCAGACTCCCTCTTTAAAATGCAGTGCCCTCCCCTGACATGGGTCCCAGGGAGGCCCAGAGGCCTGGCCTCCCTCCAGTCTGCTGATCCCTGAGTGCAAAAGCTCTTCCAGGTAAAACTGCCACAAATATCCACTCACAGTTTCCAAGCTTGGAACCTGAACCCCACCCACATCTAGGGCAGTGTCCTCCTCTGTCTCCAACACACAAGTGCAGGCACACACTCAGGCCTCAGGCATGGAGCATTCAACAGACTCTAGTTCTTTCCTCAGACAGTCAAAGCAATGATGGGACCCCTGTAGTGGTCTGTGGCTCCTCAGCTTGCTGGTGGAGGTGGGAGTGAAGAGAGGAGGGCAGGGAGAAGTTGTTTGATGTTGGTTGTCAGGCTTCTCTTTTCAGAAACCCCCTGGCATTGCTTTCTCCCCCACTTGTCTTGTTGGGCACCCTGAGCAGCTACTTCATAACCCAGGTGATTAGCCCACCTCCTTGCATGAGGAGACTTGGAGAAAGGTTTTATCTGCTCTCCTGAAACCTTAACCTAAGCTGTGCTCTCTCTCTCTCTCCCTGTATTTCTTGTTCCCCCCACACCAGTGTGTGTATGTGTGTGTGTGTGTGTGTGTGTGTGTGTGTGTGTGTGTGTGTGTGTATTTGTGTGTATGTGTTGTGGTTCAGTCCCTTTATGTCAGATGCCTAAAAATTTAGCAGTGCTGAGGTTCTGTGTATGGAGAAGGATGTCTTAGACATTCTCCATTCTTGATGCTCCCTGAACCTGCTTCAGGAAGATACTCCCTAGGCTGGCAAGGCCACTGTTCATCATAACAGTGTGGATTTCTGAACTGCCAATCCAGCTTCAAGATAGCCCATTGAAGGATGTGATGACTTAGGCCTATAGTTGGTTCCTTGTAGAATCTCTGCATACTGCATCCTTTACCCCTCACTGCCTCACTGCCCTCTATATCCTGCCCTCCCCTAAGCCTCCTTGTCCCTCCTGCTCTACCCCCCTCCATCACTGTACCTGAATCCTCACTTTAACAAACTCTTTCCAATATCCTCCACTAGCCAGGCCCCTTTATTGCTGACAGTCTCTCAATCCAGACAGCTTTGATTTGAGGTCTCCACAAAGTCTCCTGAGCTTCTCTTCCACAGGTCTCAGTGGTGTGCCCTGGAGCAGGCTAAAGGAAGACAGACACCTCTCACACTCTAGTTAGAAGAACCTATGTCGCTCTCTATATATATTCACCAGTACAGGTTCTACAGGTTCTTCTGGGAGTAAGGGGGGGGGAGGGACACTTCTAGCCCAGGCTATTGTGGATACAGAACTCCTTTTCTTCTTTTTAACATTATTTATTTTGTTATAATGTTCTGTCAACCATATATCCCTGCATGCCAGAAGAGGGTGCCAGATCTCATTACAGATGGCTGTGAGCCACCATGTGATTGCTGGGAAGTGAACTCAGGTCCTCTGGAAGACCAGCCAATGCTCTTAACCTCTGAGCTGTCTCTCCAGCCCACTGGACTCCTTTTCAAAATTGCCCCTGCCGAGTGGCACTGTACATATTTTTTGCACATGTGTTTTGCACCTTTTTATCCACAGGGCTGTCTTCTGGTCCTGTTTTGCACACATGTGTTGCACACAACTTCTGTACAGGGCCTGCCATCTATTGCAAAGGTCCCTGAACTTACTTTGTCATCCACCCACCAATTTCACACATTCATTTTGAACATATCTGTTGCCCTGCCATTTTGCATATTTCCTTGCCTTCTGAATAAATCTTATGCACACCGATTTTACACAGACTATTCTATAATAAACAGCCCCTCTATAATTCACAGGCCATACCCCAATATACATTATCCCCATCCACAATAAACTGTCCTTTTTATAATACCAAGGACCCTCCCATAATACACAGGATAATTGCATAGTACACAGTCCATTTAATAATATACAGGTCGCTCCCATAATACAAATTTCCATCTCATTATGACCCTGAAAAGTGACTGATATGAAGGCTGTGACCTGAGGGATGACTGACAGGAGGTCTGTGGGTAAATCCTGAGAGATGATTGACAACTGTGTCAGTTTGGATGTAAGAACCTTAAGCAAATTAGAGAAACTGAGGAAGATAGAGGCCTCTGAGGAGACACTAAAGCAGTAACAAGACTCTGGAAACAGGCAGAAAGGCTTCCCTGATACCTGATGGAGAAACTGAGGCAGAGATAGTATTTCACAGGAACTGACAGAATAATTGAGACAGAGAAAGACCACCACATGAAGTGGAAACCAAGGAAGAAAGAGGCTTCTGAGTGATGGGTAGACTGAGGAATTGTGAGTCCTCCTCTGTGACTCAGGGGGGACTTAAAGAGATGTCAATGCAAAAATCTGAAAAACTAAGGCCACCACAGGGTCTGATGGTAAAACTGAGGCAGATAGAGACCTCTTTGGGGTCTAACAAAAAAGTGAGTTGGAGAGAGGCCTCTGCATGATGTGATGGGGAAACTGAGGCAGAGAAAGTCTTCTGTGCAGTTAACGGGGATACTTAGGCAGACTGGCCTCCTTGTGTCCTGACTGGATATGTAAGGAATATGAGGGGTCTGAGAAGAAAATTGTGGTAGAGAAAGGCATTTGACAGGGAAATTGAGGCAGACTGTGGCCTCTGTGGGATCTAACTGGGAATCTAAGAGAGAGAGGCCTCCAAGGGTTATGACAGGAAAACTGAGGCAGAGTGACCTCTTAGTGCAGTTTGAGGGGACAACTGAGGCAGGGAGACTTTGTATGAGAAGGAAACACTCTAGTTAGAGAGAACTGAGGTTGTGGGAGCAAGGAAGAGTGTATGTCATGGGATTGTCTTTACCCCCACTTCATCCCATGAGCAAGGAGGATTGTGAGAAAACCACACAGGGAGCTTTATTTATTTAGTTATTTATCTTAAATAATTACCATTTTTCATCAATGGACTACACAAGCCAAGGAATATTCATGATTCACTATGCTGTGAATGTAGGAACCCAATTAATATCAATGTTTCAGATAATTGGAAGTGAGTTTGGAAAAGCTAGAGCCAGAGGGGAGGGTGAGGGCCAGCAGTGTGGGTGGGGCAGTTATTAGATAATTAAAATTTTAGTGTTTTTAAATTGAAAAAAACTTAAACTGCATTGACCCCTCCAACCCAGGATGATTGAATGAAAAAAATTTAAATATTGAATCCTTATTTAATGAAAATGGTGTTTTTCTTTTCAGACGAGCTGATCAAGCCATTGGAAATTAACGTTCAATATACTTAAATGCAACAGGTGGTTTTTAAATTTTATTTTTTCCATGCAGTGTGGACAAATCTGTTGAAAGTTAAAATTTTGATGTTTTTTTTTTTTTTAAAGAAAGGTTAGTTTTATCCACTCAGAAACATTGAACAATAAAAATTTAAATTTTCAAAATTCTTTTACATGAAAAAATTACAGTTTGTAATTTCAGGTCCATGACTGAATAAAAATTATTTCAGAATGGAGACTCAATTAAAATTTAATTTCTAAAAACACTTTTTACATGGAAACCATATGTTTTTCTTCAGAATGGACTGAATAAAAGATATAATTTTGATCAGGGAAAAGATGAATTTTAATCCATCTCTGGGATTTTTGAAATGATATAAAAGAGTTAAAAATTAAGGTTCTTGGGGTTTATTTTATTTTTATTTATTTATTTATTTATTTATTTTTTTGTCCAAAAGATGAGGTGTATTTTATCTTCTCATGGGAAGAAAAACAAGAAATTAAGCTATCAGAATTTTTTAATAAAAAGTTATTTGGGCTTTTTGGACTATGGAAAATTGAAATTCCATAAGATTTAGAAAGGAAAACACTTTATTTTCAGGAGGAGACTCTGGTGTGAGATTTAAATTTCCACATTTTTTGAATGAACAAGGCTGGTTTTATTTTTTTTTTTTTGGTGTTTATTTAGTGGGGGTGGTGTTGGGGGAAGGAGCTAACTCAAATTCAGAAATTTCATGTCTTTACGTAGAAAATGTTTTTAATTTTTTATTTATACTTAAATAAGGTAGTTCTTTACACAATTGAAATTTTTAAAAAAGCTTTAAAAAGACTTTATTAAATGTGATAATTTTAATGACCTGAGTGGCCCTGGCTGTTGATTCTCGGTGTAGAAGGGCCCCAGATGACAGAGGGGAAGGAGGAGATGATGGAAACCAGCCAGAGCTTTTGAACCCACCAGGAGCTAGAAACATGACAGGCTGGAGAAGAGGGGAAGTGTCCAATTTAAACATTTTATTTATTTATTTGTTTGTTTATTTGTTTGCTTATCTACTTATTTATTTATTTATTTATTCATTTATTTATTTATTTATTTATTTAGAGTTATTTTGTGGGTGACTGAACCAATTTTAATTTCATGCTTAAAAAATATTTTTTTAAAGAATATGGTGTTCTTATCTTTTGAAGGGATAATTGAGGTGTTGAAAATTGAAAGGTCAATAAACTTTAAATGGAACAGGCAGTTTTTAAATTTTAAATTTTGTTTTTTTAATGCAAGGTAGACTTATCTGTTAAAAATTAAAATTTCAGTATTCTCTAAAATTTTAGAAGGTGGTATTTAATTGCCACAGAACCATAAAACAATTTAATTTTCAAAATTCTTTTACATGGAAGAGTTGCAGTTTTCTGAATCTCAGGACTATAGGTCAATTGAAAATTACTTCACAATAGTGAGTAGTTAAAGTTTAACTTTTCAAAAGTATTTTAAATACAAAAAGTGTATTTTTCTTCAGAATGGATGATTAAGCAGTAAAATTTCAATATTTTCTAAAAGGAAATGTTCATTTTTATTGTACCCCCATGACATTTGAACTGATGCAAGATAATGAAAAATTAAGTTTTTTTTTTTTAAATAGAGACATTTTTATCTTCTCAAGGGAAGAAAAATGAAAAAAAACTAAAATATCAAAATTTCTTTAATGAAATAACTGATTTTTTGATGATTTCCTAGATTTTTTTTATTATGGCTTTTTTACATGAGTGTTTTATTTTCCACTGACAACTCTATATTTACCATTGTATTTTCATACCAGAGATTCTCTCTCTCATCCCTGTTGTTTTGTTTATACTTAGAATTCATAGTTTCTGTTTGTTTACTCAGATGTTCCATTATTATTAGCATTCCCTCAGTTTGTATCTACCTCATAGCTTCTATTTCAATTCTTAAGTCTTGAAATGCTTCATCCACCTCTTGATGGTTTGTTTTTTAGTTACTTTGCTTCCTTTAATGGATTTTTTGATTTTTACCATTTTTTTCTATGTCTTTTCAATTTTCTAAGGAAATTCTTAGTGTTTGTTTAAAGATCTCTAATAATCGTCCTTAAATTATTTTAAGGTCATTTTCTTCGGCTTTTTATACATTATGATGTTCAGATCTTTCTGTTGTCAAACTGCTAGTTTCTGGTGGTGACATACTCAATATGTATTATATTTATTCTTGCACTGATATGTACCCATTATTTCTACAACTGGTACAAGTGGTATCTTGTTTTAGCACATTGTTCTTGATCTAATCAGCTTTGCCTGTGTAATTATTTAACAGGCATTCTTTTTTTTTTTTTTGGTTCAATCTGAGCTCCTGGCCTAATCAGAGCTGGCAAATTCTGTATTTCAGTGTGGCTCAGGGGTATCAATGTAATGGGTTTTTTTTAAGGCAGGCTTGTGAATTTTACATTCCAACATTCCAAGTAAGGTATTATTCTAGATTCCTGTCTGTAGAAGTCTTCCCTGATGGCCTGCGATTTGTATAGCCCTGAATGGGGCTGGGTGGCATATGTTGTGCCCCTGTGGCTAGCTCCTAGACTGGAGAAAGCATAATGGCAGTGGCACCTGTGACCACATGCATCCCAATTCCTTTCCTGTATCCCTGCCCCATTGATCTCACCAAGTGTCCCCTGATCTGATGGAAGGAACAGAAGGCCATGGTCTGTGTGATATATCCCAACTTTTTAGTTCACATCTTGCCACCTGACCCCACCTGAGTCCTACAGTTTCCTGCATCTGGAAAAAGCTGGCCACAACAAAGGCAAAGTTAACACTTGTTTCTTCCTTTTCCTCAATTTATTCTGATTCATGATTTTTGCCTATAAAAGATTTATGTATTCTCAACCTGGGAACCCCTCCTAGCTTTGTTTTAACTTGGATGAGTTCCCTGCCTGGCTTGTATTGTGCATCAATAAGCCTTTCATTTGCATTTCAGAATCAGGCAACATGTCTGAGGGTCATGCTCTGGGCATAGCATTGGGAGCTCACTGACTCTGAAATAACCACTGAGGAATCTTCATGCAAAGAAACTAAGCCCTCCGAATGTTAATGACAGTCTAATAGCATGGGAGATTTGTGGAGCCTCTTGCAGTGGGACCATAATATACTCCTGGTACCTGAATGGCTTCTTAGAGCCCATTCCTTGCAGAGGAACACTTTATTCAGCCTTGATTCTCAGGGGAAGAACATTCACCTACCTGAAACCAGATATTCCATTTAAAAATAGTTTAATTTTTCATTTTTTCTCCTACATGAAAATAAAATCATCTCTTCATTTGAACAAAAAAACCTTATTTTCATTGTTTCAAATGTCCCAGCGATACAATAAAAATAAACTTTTATATTTAAGAGATATTAAAATTTTAATTTTTATTCAGTACGTCCTGTATAAAAGAAATAGAGTTTCCTTGTAAAACCTGTTATAAAATTTTCAGTTTTAATTTCCGTACCATTGTAGAAGATATTTTAATTGATTGTTAGTCCTGAGATTAAAAAAATAACCCAACTCTTCCATGTGAAATAATTTTAAAAATTAATTTTTTATTTTTTAATTTTTCTAAGTAGATAAAAAACACCACCTTTTCCATTTAAAAATTTTAATTTTCAACAGATTTTTCCACCCTGCATGTAATAAACAAAATCTAAGATTTAAGAACTTACTTTCCCTTGTAAACTACATTGAACCTTTAATTCCAGTGACTCGATCAGTTTCCAGTGGGAAAACTGAGACTGAGAGAGGCTTCTGCAAAACCTCTTTGGGAAACTTCAGGAGAAAGAGGCCTTTGTGAGTTGTGACAGAGAAACCGAGGCAGAGAGAGGGCTTGGGGTCTGAGGAAAAACCAAGGTAGATAAAAGCTTCAAGAAGGTTTGATGGGAAACTGAGGTAGAGGAAGTCATCCACAAGGTCTGGTGGAGAGTCTTAGGTAGAGAAAAATGTCCAAAAAAAATAAGGCAGAGAGAAGCCCCCTGTGTGATCTAATGGGAAACTGATACAGGGAGAGGCTTATACTGGGTCTGATGTGGAACTGAGGCAGAGAGACCTCTGCATGAGGGTAAACACCCTAGTTAGAGGGAGCTACAGGTTGGGAACACAGAGAGAGGAGATGATCCTGAGGCCTTTGAAATTGTGGGAAAAACATACAGAGAGCTTTCTCTCTCTGTCCCTCTCTCTTTCTCTCTCTTTCTTTCTTTTAATAATTACAATTTGTTTACCATTGGACTATGGGAGCCAAGGGATGTTGTATTATCTACAGTTTTTGTCTGCTACGTCAGCTGTCAGGCAGAGGGTGAGGGGAGTTGGAAGAAGAGGAGGGTTTGAGAGGGTAGGGAGGAAAAGCCTTGGAATAGCCATGACAAATGGATGGAGGTGGAGGTTCTTGGGTTTTTTGTTTTGTTTTGTTTTGTTGTTTTGTTTTTGTCCAAAAGATGAGGTGGTTTATTTTATCTTCACATGGGAGTCAAAACAACAAATTACACTGTCAGAATTTTTTTTAATAAAAAGCTATTTGGGCTTTTTGGACTATGGGAAATTAAAATTTCATAAGATTTTGAATGGAAAACACTTTATTTTCAGGAGTAGATTCTGGTGTGAGATTTAAATTTCCACATTTTTTTGGATGAACAAGGCTGGTTTTATTTTTTTGGTGTTTATTGACTGGGGGTGGTGTAGGGGGAAGGAGCTAACTCAAAGTCAGAAATTTCATGTTTTTACTTAGAAATTGTTTTAAATTTTTTATTTATACTCATATAAAGTAGTTCTTTTCACAATTGAAATTGAAAAAAAAAACTTTAAAATGACTTTATTAAATGTGATAATTTTAATGACCTGGGTGGCCCTGGCTGTTGGTTCTCAGTGTAGAAGGCTCCCTGATGACAGAAGGGAAGGAGGAGATGTTGGAAACCAGCCAGAGCTTTTGAACCCACCAGGAAGTAGAAACATAACAGGCTGGAGAAGAGGGGAAATGTCCAATTTTAACATTTTATTTTTTATTTGTTTGTTTATTTGTTTGCTTATTTACTTATGAATTAATTTAGTGTTATTTTCTGGGTGACTGAACCAATTTTAATTTCATGTTTAAAAAAATTTATTTATTTAAAGAAAATGGAGTTCTTATCTTTAGAAGGAATAATTGAGGAGTTGCAAATTAAAAGGTCAATAACTTTAAATGGAACCAGCAGTTTTTTAAATTTTAAATTTTGTTCTTTAAATGCAAGATAGACTTACCTATTAAAAATTAAAATTTCAATATTCTTTAAAATTTTAGTAGGTAGTAATTTATTGCCCAAGGACCATAAAGCACTTTAATTTTCAAAATTGTTTGATGTGGAAGAGTTGCAATTTCTTGAATCTCAGGACTACAGGTCAATTAAAAATTATTTAACAATAGTGAGTAGTTAAAGTTTAACTTTTTAAAATTATTTTAAACACAAAAGGTATATTTTTTATTCAAAATGGATTATTAAGCAATAAAATTTCAATATTTTCTAAAAGGAAATGTTCATTTTTCCTGTACTTCCACATTTGAACTGATGCAAGATAATGAAAAATTAAGTTTTTTTTTTAAAAAAAAAAGAGACATTTTTATCTTCTCAAGAGAGAAAAAATTAAAAATTAAAATATCAAAATTTCTTTAATGAAATAACTGATTTTTTTGATAATTTCCTGTATGTTTTTTATTATGGCTTTTTTTATATGAGTGTTTTATTTTCCACTGACAACTCTATATTCGCCATTGTATTTTCATGCCAGAGATTTTCTCTCGCATCCCTTTTATTTTGTTTATACTTGGAATTCATAGTTTCTGTTTGTTTACTCAGATGTTCTATTACTATTAGCATTCCCTCAGTTTGTATCTCCCTCATTGCTTCTATTTCAATTCTTATGTCTTGAAATGCTTCATTCACCTCTTGATGGTTTGTTTTTTGGTGACTTTGCTTTCTTTAATGGATTTTTTGATTTTTACCATGTTTTTCTAGGTCTTTTCATTTTTCTAAGGAAATTCATAGTTTTACTTTAAAGATCTCTAATCATCTTCCTTAAATTATTTTTAAGGTCATTTTCTTGGGCTTTTTCTACATTATGATGTTCAGATCTGTCTGTTGTCAAACTGCTAGTTTCTGGTGGTGACATTACTCATTATGTATTATATTTATTCTTGCACTGATATGTACCCATTATTTCTACAATTGGTACAGGTAGTGTCTTGTTTAGCACATTGTTCTTGGTCTAATCAGCTTTGCCTGTGTAAAGATTTAACAGGCATTTTTTTTGGTTCAATCTGAGCTCCTGGCCTAATCAGAGCTGGCAAATTCTGTATTTCAGTGTGGCTCAGGGGTATCACTGTAATGGGTTTTTTTTTTAAGGCAGGCTTGTGAATTTTACATTGCAACAGTCCAAGTAAGGTATTATTGTAGATGCCTGTCTGTAGAAGTCTTCGCTGATGGCCTTTGATTTGTATAGCCCTAACGGGGCTGGATGGCACAATCATGCCCCTGTGGCTAGGTCCTAGACTGGAGAGAGCATAAAGACAGTAGCACCTGTGACCACATGCATCCCAATTCCTTTCCTGTGTCTCTGTCCCATTGACCTCACCAAGTGTCCCCTGACCTGATAGAAGGAACAGGAGGCCATGGTCTGTGTGATATATCCCATCTATTTAGTTCACATCTTGCTACCTGACCCCACCTGAGTCCTACAGTTTCCTACACCTGGAAAAAGCTGGCCACAACAAAGGCAAAGTTAACATTTGTTTCTTCCTTTTCCTCATTTTTACTCTGATTCATGGTTTGTGCCTATAAAAGATTTATGTATTCTCAACCTGGGAACTCCTCCTAGCTTTGTTTTACAGTGGATGAGTTCCCTGCCTGGCTTGTATTGTGCAATCAATAAGCCTTGCATTTGCATTTCAGAATTGGGCAACATGTCTGAGGGTCATGCTCTAGGCAGAACATTGGGAGCTCACTGACTCTGAAATAACCACTGAGGAATCTTCATGAAAAGAAACTAAGCCCTCCGAATGTTAATGACAGTCTTATAGCATGGGAGAACAGTGGAGCCTCTTGCAGTGGGACCAGAGTATATTCCTCATGCATGAATGGCTTTTTAGAGCCCATTACCTGCAGAGTAACACCTTATTCAGTCTTGATTCTCAGGGGAGGAACTCTGACCTACCTGAAACCAGATATTCCATTTAAAAATAGTTTAATTTTTCATTTTTTCTCATACATGAATATAAAAACATCTCTTGATTTCAACAGAAAAACCTTACTTTTCATTGTTTCAAATGTCCCAGGGATACAATAAAAATCAACTTTTTATATTTAAGAGATATTAAAATTTTAATTTTTATTCAGAACGTCCTGTAGAAAAGAAAAAGTTTCCATGTAAAAACAGTTTTAAAATTTTCAATTTTAATTGTTCTTCCATTCTAGATGATATTACAATTGATCTTTAGTCCTGAGATTAAAAAAATAACCCAACTCTTCCATGTGAAATAATTTTAAAAATTAAATTTTTATTTTTAATGGTTCTCAGTAGATAAAAACACTACCTTTTCAATTTAAAAATTTTAATTTTCAACAGATTTGTCGACCCTGCTTGTAATAAACAAAATCTGAGATTTAAGAACTTACTTTCCCATATAAACTACATTGAACCTTTAATTCCAGTGACTCGATCAGTTTCCAGTGGGAAAACTGAGACTGAGAGAGGCTTCTGCAAAACCTCTTTGGGAAACTTCAGGAGAGGCATTCATGATGTGTGACAGAGAAACTGAGGCAGAGAGAGGGTTTGGGGTCTGAGGAAAAACCAAGGTAGATAAAAGCCTCAGGAAGGTTTGATGGGAAACTGAGGTAGAGGAAGTGATCCACAAGGTCTGATGGAGGGTCTTAAGTAGAGAAAAACCTCCAAAAAATTTTAAGGCAGAGAGAAGGCCCCTGTGTGGTATAATGGGAAACTGGTACAGGGAGAGGCTTATGCTGGGTCTAATGTGAAACTGAGGCAGAGACCTCAGCATTAGGGGAAACACCCTATTTAGAGGGAGCTACAGCTTGGGAACACAGAGAGTGTAGGCAATCCCAGAGCCTTTGAAATTGTGGGAAAAACACACAGATAGCTTTCTCTCTCTCTCTTTCTTTCTTTTAATAATTACAATTTGTTTACCATTGGACTATGGGAGCCAAGGGATGTTGTATTATCTACAGATTTTGTCAGGTATGTCAGCTATCAGGCAGAGGGTGAGGGGAGTTGGAAGAAGAGGAGGGTTTGAGAGGGTAGGGAGGAGAAGCCTAGGCAGAGCCATGAGAAAAGTATGGAGGTGGAGGATTCACCAGAGGAAAATCAAACTTCCTTATTCACTGTCCTGTACATGTGGGAATGTTTTAGAGTCAATGCTTCTGATAATTAGAAGTGATGTTGGAGAATCTAGAGCCAGAGGGGAGAGTCAGAGACAGGGTGCAAGTAGGGGATTGTTATCAGAAAATTAAAATTTTAATAATTTTAAGATAAAAAAAGTAATTTTTCGGCCCTCTGAAAAATGAACCAATAAAAATTTCATTTTTTCATTTTTTTTTGTAAAAGGGTGTTTTCCCTTTCAGAAGGGCTGATTGAAACATTGGAATTAAAAGTTCAATACACCTTATGTGTAAAAGTATGTTTTTAAATCTTAAATTTTGATTTTTACATGGAGGGTTTAAATGGAAAAGGTGGTGTTTTTATTTACTCAGAACCATTAAACAATAAAAATTAATTTTTAAAATTATTTCACATGAAAAAGTTTGTTTTTTTAAATCTCAGGACTAATGATCAATTAGAAATTCTTCTAGAATGGTGGGACAATTAAAAAATTTAAAGCAGTTTTCACATGGAAGGCATTTTTTTTATATAGGATGGCCTGATTTAAAAGTAAAAATTTTGTATATCTTAAATTGAAAAAGTTGATTTTTATTCTATCCCCAGAAAACTTGAAACAATGAAAAATTATTAAAAGTAAGTATTTTGTTAAAAGAAAGAAGCATTTTTGTCTTTGTGTAGGAGAAAAATTAAAAAAATTAAGCTATTTTTAAATGAAATAAGTGGGTTTTTTTGGCCTAGGTGGTGGGAAATTAAAATTTCAAAAAGTTTAAAACAAATATTTTATTTTCAAAAATGCTGTGGTGTACAATTTAAAATTTCCATGGTTTTTAAGTGAACAAGTCCAGTTTTACTGGGTTTTCTGAGGGGCGTAGCTAAAAGTCTGAGTGTTTTTACATAGAAAATGGTTTTTATTTATTATTTTTACTCAAAAATTATTTCATTTCACAATTGAAATAAAAAAACTTTAAATGATTATTCCTTATGGTTATAGTTTTAATGATGTCAGTGGTCCTGGGTGTGGAGTCTCCCTGTAGAAGGCCCCCAGGTGAAGGGAAGGGTCAGGGGTGTTGATGGAAACCAGCCAGAGCTTCTGGAGGCACCTGGAGCTTCATCACAGACTGGAATAAGGGAAAGTCTCTATTTTTAATGTTTTTTTCTTTATTTTGTGGCATCATGTGGCTGCTCTTGTTACATAGACCCATCCATTCTCTCCTCTGACTCTCCCTTCTACCCCCCACACCAGACATGACTCCCAAGAGTGGAGGCCACTCACACTCTAGTTAGAAGAACCGTATGTCTCTCTCTATATATCTACCAGTACAGGTTCTACAGCTTCTTCTGGGAGTAGGGGCGGGGCACTTCTAGCCCAGGCCATTGTGGGATACTGAACTCCTTTTCTTCTTTTTAACATTGTTTATTATGTTATAGTGTTCTGTCTACCATGTACCCCTGCATGCCAGAAGAGGGTGCCAGATCTCATTACAGATGGCTGTGAGCCACCATGTGGTTGCTGGGAACTGAACTCAGGTCCTCTGGAAGACCAGCCAATGCTCTTAACCTCTGAGCTGTCTCTCCAGCCCACTGGACTCCTTTTCAAACCTACCCCTGCCAAGTGGCACTGTACATATTTTTTACATATGTGTTTTGCACTTTTATATCCACAGGGCTTTATTCAGGTCTTGTTTTGCACACATGTATTGCACATAACTTCTGCACAGGGCCTGCTTTCTACTGAAAGGTACTTGAACTTACTTTGTCATCCCCCCACCAATTTTACACATGCATTTTGAACATATCTGTTGCCCTGCTATTTTGCATATTGCCTGGCATTCTGAATAAATCTTATGCACACAGATTTTACACAGACCATTCTATAATACACAGCACCTCCCATAATTCACAAGCCAAACCTCAATATACATCAGCCCCATCCACAATAAACTGCCCTTGTGATAATACCCAGGACCTTCCCATAATACACAAAACCAATGCATAATACACAGTCCATTTAATAATATACAGGTCATTCCCATAATACAAATTCCCATCTCTTTATGACCCTGAAAAGTGACTGATATGTAGGCTGTGTCCTGATGGATGACTGACAGGAGGTCTGTGGGTAAATCCTGAGAGATGATTGACATTGGTGACAGCTTGGATGTAAGATCCTAAAGCAAGTTAGAGAAACTGAGGAAGATAGAGGCCCCTGAGGAGACACTAAAGCAGTTACAAGACTCTGTGTAGTCTGACAGGAAAACAGGCAGAAAGGCTTCCCTGACGCCTGATGGAGACACTGAGGCAGAGATAGTATTTCACAGGAACTGACAGAATAATTGAGACAGAGAAAGACAACCACATGAAATGGAAACCAAGGAAGAAAGAGGCCTCTGAGTGATGGGTATACTGAGGAATTGTGAGTCCTCCTCTGTGATTCGGGGGACTTAAAGTGAAGTCTATGGAAAAATCTGAAAAACTAAGGCCACCACAGTGTCTGATGGTAAAACTGAGGCAGATAGTGACCTCTTTGAGGTCTAACAAAAAAGTGAGTTATAGAGAGGCCTCTGCATGATCTGATGGGGAAACTGAGGCAGAGAAAGTCTTCTGTGCAGTTAATGGGGATACTTAGGCATACTTGCTTCCTTGTGTCCTGACTGGATATTTAAGGAATATGAAGGGTCTGACAAGAAAATTATGACAGAGGAAGGCATCTGACAAGGAAATTGAGGCAGACTGTGGCCTCTTGGGATCTAACTGGAAATCTAAGAGAGAGAGGCCTCCAAGGGTTATGACAGGGAAACTGAGGCAGAGTGATCTCTTAGTGTAGTGTGAGGGGAAAACGAAGGCAGGGAGAATTTGTATGAGAAGGAAACACTCTAGTTAGAGAGAACTGAGGTTGTGGGAGCAAGGAAGAGAGTATGCCATGGGATTGTCTTTACCCCCACTCCATCCCATGAGTATGGAGGATTGTGAGAAAACCACACAGGGAGCTTTATTTACTTAGTTATTTATCTTAAATAATTACAATTTATTTCATCAATGGATTACACAAGCCAAGGGATATTCCTGATTCACTATGCTGTGCTTGTAGGAACCCAATTAATATCAATGTTTCAGATAATTGCGAGTGAGTTTGGAAAAGCTAGGGCCAGAGGGGAGGGTGAGGGCCATCAGTGTGGGTGGGGCAGTTATCAGAAAATTAAAATTTTAGAGTTTTTAAATTGAAAAATTTAAATTATATTTCCCCCCCACCCCAAGATGATGGACTGAAAAAAATTTAATTTTTGCATTTTTATTTAATAAAAAAGATGTTTTTCTTTTCAGGAGAGCTAGTCAAGCCGTTTTAAATTAAAAGTTCAATATAGTTAAATGCAACAGGTGGTTTTTAAATTTTATTTTTTCCAACCAGTGTGGACAAATATGTTGAAAGTTAAAATTTTTTTTTAAAAAAAGAAAGGTTATTTTTATCCACTCAGAAGTATTGAACAATAAATATTTAAATTTTCAAAATTATTTTACATGAAAGAATTACAGTTTACAATTTCAGGTCCATGACTGAATAAAAATTATTTCAGAATGAAGACTCAACTAAAAGTTAATTTCTAAAAACACTTTTTACATGGAAACCATATTTTTTTTCTTCAGAATGGACTGAATAAAAGATATAATTTTTATCAGGGAAAAGATGAATTTTAATCCATCTCTGGGATATTTGAACTGATGTAAAATTAAAAGTTAAGGTTCTTGGGGTTTGTTTTGTTTTTTTTTTTTTTGTTTATTTCCAAAAGATGAAGTGTTTTTATCTTCTCATGGGAGGAAAAATAAGAAATTAAGCTATCAGAATTTTTTTAATAAAAAGATATTTGTGCTTTTTGGACTATGGAAAACTGAAATTCCATAAGATTTAGAATGGAAAACACTTTATTTTCAGGAGGAGACACTGGTGTGAGATTTAAATTTCCACATTTTTTGGATGAACAAGGCTGGTTTTATTTTTTTGTTTTTATTGCATGGGGGTCGGGCTGGTATAGGAGAAAGGAGCTAACTCAGTCAGTAATTTCATGTTTTTACAAAGAAAGTGTTTTTAATTTTTTGTTTATACTTAAATAAGGTAGTTCTTTTCACAATTGAAATTTAAAAAAAAAACTTTAGAAGGACTTTATTAAGTAAGATAATTTTAATGACCTGGGTGGCCCTGGCTGTTGATTCTCAGTGTAGAAGGCCCCCAGAGGACAGTGGGGAACTATACCACAATGGCCTGGTCTAGAAGTGTCCCCCCCCACCCCTTACTCCCAGAATAACCTGTAGAATCTGTACTGGTGGATTTATAGAGAGAGACATAGGGTTCTTCTAACTAGAGTGTGTGTGGCCTCCAGCCATTGGAGTCATGTGTGGTGTAGGGGGTAGAAGGGAGAGTCAGAGGAGAGAATGGATGGGTCTATGTACCTAGAGCCAGGCACATGACACCACAAAATAAAGAAAAAAAACATTAAAAATATAGACTTTCCCTTATTCCAGTCTGTGATGAAGCTCCAGGTGCCTCCAGAAGCTCTGGCTGGTTTCCATCAACACCCCTGACCCTTCCCTTCACCTAGGGGCCTTCTACAGGGAGAATCAACACCCAGGACCACCGACATCATTAAAACTATAACCATAAGGAATAATCATTTAAAGTTTTTTATTTCAATTGTGAAATACTTTTTGAGTAAAAAGAAGAAATAAATACCATTTTCTATGTAAAAACACTCAGACTTTTATTTACCACCCCCCTAAAACACCCAGTAAAACTGGACTTGATCACTTGAAAACCATGGAAATTTGAAATCGTACATCAGAGTACTTTTTAAAATAAAAAAATTTCAGTTTTAAACTTTCTAAAAGTTTAATTTCCCATCATCCAGCCCAAAAAACCCACTTATTGCATTTAAAAATAGTTTAATTTTTCATTTTTTCTCCTACGCAAAGACAAAAACGCTTCTTTCTTTTAAAAAAAATACTTTTAATCATTTTTCATTGTTTTAATTTTTGGGGGACAGAATAAAATCAACTTTCTTAATTTAATAGAAACAAAATTGAAAGAAAACATCCTTTAAAAAAATTCAAAAATGAAATTTTAATTGGTTCATTTTCCAGAGGGCCAAAAAAATTACTTTTTACATTTAAATTTACTAAAATTTTAATTTTCTGATAACAATCCCCTACATTCACCCTGTCTCTGTCCCTCCCCTCTGGCTCTAGCTACTCGACATCACTTCTAATTATTGGAATCATTGACTTTAAAACATTTCCACATGTACAGGACAGTGAATAAGGAAGTTTGATTTTCCTCTGGTGAATCCTCCACCTCCATCCATTTCTCATGGCTCTGCCTAGGCTTCTCTTCCCTACCCTCTCAAACCCTCCTCTTCTTCCAACTCCCCTCACCCTATGACTGACAGCTGACATAGCAAACAAATACTGTAGATAAAGCAGCATGCCTTGACTCCCATAGTCCAATGGTAAACAAACTGGGTTGCACTCAGTGACCAGCAGACAGGAGAGAGCCATACCTCTGGGCCTCAGTGGGACCCATGTCAAGGAAGGGCACTGCATTTTAATGAGGGAGTCTTGCTCCCCTTTGCACTTGGAGGACAGAGATGCAGCCAGGGCAGAACTTAGCTCCATGGGAACTACACTCTGAGCAAGCAGGCTGGCAGGCAGCAGGCTCCCTGCATGCTGGACTGGAGAGACACCCGCACACCCAGCCACAGGATCCCTTTGGGGAAATCCCTAGGCAACCCTAGGGAGAAGCTGGTGTTGTGCGAAGGGAGACCTTCCAAGCCCCTTCTATGTCTCCCTGGGCAGGAATTCTATCCTGGGTCCTGCATCCTCCTCCCTCCCCCATGGCACCCGCTCCAGCCTGCTGAGAGTAGCCTGAATCTAGAGGACAAGGTCTCTAGAGGAGGACCAGAAAATGCCTATGGCATGCAGAAACATGCAGGATTTCCCTCTGGATCCCAGGGGCAAGTGCTTTTGCAATGCTTATCTCTGCTGATTTAGAAAAGCTGTCTGTTTGTGCTGCAAGGCTTGGTCAGGTACCACTGCACTGTGTCTTTAAGAACAGGGCAACCTATGGGAAGTGCCTTTGTCACTCAGGCCTCACTAGACAATGAGAGCCTCCAGGTGATCTGACAGTCAGAAGTGGTGCTGGGCTCTTCCTGTTGCTGGACTTTGAGAAGGAATTGGGAGCAGAGGTTTACATACTGTGCTGTTCATCCTGTTTCTGGGAGGTTTGCCTGCTGTGCTGTTTGTCCCCTTACATGGAAGTTTGTGTTCTGTGCTGTTTCTGCTGTTGCAGATTGCTGAGCAGAGAACATGGCCAAGCTGGAAAACCAAACATGGTAAGGGAAGGGCTTTGCCCACAGATGGGGTAAAAAAGATTGGGATGTGCAGAGTTAGAGAGGTGTCTGTTTCAGGAATCTGCAAGGAAACCTGCAGCCAGAATCTCTGTTGTACGAAGCTCCATGTGATACCTGAAACTCCCTGACCCAGGGCCTTGTCTCTGAATAACTTTGCTCTGTGACTTAAATTGGCTCACAGAATTGAGAGCAGGGACGCTGTGTAGAAATATCTTTGTCCACTCTTACATACTTTTGCTGCATAAATGAAAGCTGGTTCTCAAACATTAAGATCCTAACTTCTCAAGTAAGTTCTAGATGTCTAGCACTTAGCACTCAACCTGTACATGTAAGATTTATTTACAGTTAATTTTATGAAGTTTGTAAAAGGCATCTCATGTGTTAGGTAACACTCGACTAGTAAAATGTGATAAAGAACAGTAGAACTGATGATACGTAGGATTTTCCATTGCACAGGGTATAGGGTCTCACAAAATAGAATTTAGCTGAAGGTTGACTGCTTCTACCCCCCCCCCCCAAAAAAAAGATAACCTCTACCAGTCCTGTTAGAGGTTAGGTTGGTAGGATATGCCCAGTGTTGTCCATACATTTGCCTATAATCCATCACAAAAGGGCTACTCAAGGATTATAACCAGCTACGAAGCATAAACCTCTTTGAAACAGGGGACTCTAACAAGCTACTCATTGAGAAATTACAGGGTCATAAGCAACCTTAAGGTCTGTTGGCCATAAAGTTCTAGTTTTATTCAGAGAAAATCATGGTTCTGCCAGATATTTTTCAATTAAATTCGTGTGATTTCTGTGGGTTTTTTATTCTTTATTTTTGTACCTTTTGGACCAGAAACACTCAATTTAAATTATTTTTAATCATCTTTTCTTTAAAAATCTTATTTGCTTTTAGATTTATGATGTAACACAAATTCTAGCTGTTATTTAATGCAAACTCAAAGCCAGACACTGGAGGGGAAGCTTGAATATCAGAGAGAAGAAACAGACCACTTTCAATTCTTTCTCAGCCAACTTCTTGGGGTAAAATCTATATTCCAAAGTCCTCAGTGTGGCTTATTTTATCTAGAGAATACCACACTTGCTGCATATGCCTCCTTAAATATCTTCCTCACCCAGGTGTTTTATGCCTAGATTCAACTCTGCTTCATATTCTATGGTTAAGATTAAAGGTGTGAGCTACTACTGTTTGGTACTTAGGCCTTGAGCTCAAAAAACAAAGATCTGTCTAGAGTTATGGAATAAAAGTTGTAGGTCACCACTTGGTCTTTCCTGTGCTGGGATTAAAGGTATGAGTTATCACATCATTTGTAGGAAGGCACAGTTTGTCTTAGGATGGTACTAGATGGTGTCTTAAGACAGTCCTGAGCAACAGAAATCAAATACAAGAGGGCTGGATTGAAACTGTGTAAAAGATAATGAAATAAATTCCTATTTCCTTGGCACAATCTGTTAAACTGAACCTTAAATGAGACACAAGAAAGTATTCATGTAATCCATAGTATCACTACTATACCCATGTTTATTGGCAATGAAATAAACAGTGGATATATAACAAGCACCATCAAATTGATGTGTACAGACTCCATTACAACACAAGTAAACCTACCTGTTAAAACTATGGCTTACTATAGAGAGATATTTACACAGAGGGTCCCTCTACTTTCCCCATGAATGAGGATCACATTACCTGTTATTATTGCAGACATGTGACCAATACCAATATACATGAAAGGTGAATGAATATATGTATTCTAGTATCCCAATCTTGAAAATCTCTTTTTAACATACTACTTACTTATCTTTGGGTTATTTTTGAGGCAGATCTTCCTTAATTAAATTTTTTATTGTGTGACTATCTTCTAAGCATTCATAAGTTTTTTACATTGCAAATTTTACTTTTCTATCACAGCTTATACTGGAGTGCTACCCAGTATCTGAGATGTCTCTTAGAACTTCTACACATTATCTCCATGTATATTCTACAGAAATGTCAAATTTCTACTGTGTAACTCTTAGAACGAACTAAAAACTAGCTCTCTTTGAGTGTAACAACTGGCCTAGGCTTTGAAAGTTTTACTAAGTCCTTAATATATTGAGAAAGGAACCGAGATCATTCTTTAAAATAAGGAATATGGTAGAGCTGTTAGAGGTTGGGTCTAGGGTCGTTGGAGTAGAGTTGCTTGAGATCCTGAGGACCCTCCTCTTACTACACATGGGACTTTGGTTATTAGTCCAAAGGCCACTGTTGACTGAGTTTGTAAAGTGCTTGATATACAGTGTGCTCTTGTGCAATGTTGTCTGCTTAGCCTCCTTCTAAATTTGTTTACTTCTTTTGAAACCTTAACCAGTTTATTTCCATAAATAAAGGAACTT
The DNA here is from genome assembly GCA_033318265.1 of Phyllotis vaccarum. Lineage (NCBI taxonomy): Eukaryota > Metazoa > Chordata > Mammalia > Rodentia > Cricetidae > Phyllotis > Phyllotis vaccarum. The sequence continues at coordinate 180,826 of JARWLC010000026.1, read as the reverse complement.
GTTGAATTTGACAGAAATCTTCAGCCAACCTGGGATAGGTCTGTCAGTTTGGAAGCCAGGGCTGGGAAGTAATATTCTTTGTTCCTTCAGCTCACCAGTGCTGTCACTCAGACCTCACTATCCAATTGGATCCTGCAGCAGACCCTCCAATTAGATGGCAGGGTACATGTGGGAGCCAGGTTTCTGACTCAGCTGCAGTTATGATGAAGTCAGAATTTGTTTTGTGTGCTGCTCCTTGAGTTCCATTGTGGGGCGTGAGAGTCATCACTTTGGCAGCTGCACCTTTGAGAGCAAGGAAGTGCTTTCCATGGATAGGGAGGAGTGGCTGGTCATGGTGAGGTCTTTCTTTTTGGTCTCCTACTGTCCACTTCACAGGATGCTGTTAGACTCACTGCATTCACTCTGTTCTTGAGAAAGAAAAGTTTGACTTGGCCTAGTTCATAGGCCCTCAGGCAGGGAAGTCAGTCAAGGACATAAAGCAGAAGCCAAGAGAAAGGAACCTGATAACACTGGAGAAATATGGATTACTGGTTTATTCCTCCTGGAATTTTCAGTTTTCTTTCTTTATTCTTGTCTTTCTTTTAAAAACTCTAGTAGATTTTCATACAATAGAGTTTAGTTATTTTTTGCTGTCAGTATTTCCTTATAGATCTTTGTTTCCCATCAAGATCTGCACACACTTTTCCTCTCTCTCAATAAAAATGACATGGGCACCTACAAATTGTGTTTGCTGTCTTCAAAACTGTTCTGTGACATTCCTAGGAATAATTTAGCTCTCAGTGAGCTTGGTCCTCCCTCATAAACCATTAATCAAATTAACGCTCTATGACTGAATATATTCTTCCCAAATAATTCTAGCTGGTGTCACACTGAAGACAAGCCAAGTTTAATACAGATTGTGAATTAAGAGCCAGCTTGGTTATGTAGTAAAAATAAAATCAAATAAATTAGAAGACTAAATAACTAAATAAACAAACCCTCAAAATTAGTATATCTTTTAACATTATTCTTTTTCAATAATTTGTTACTCTTTCCAAGAGTTTACCAAATGTGGTTATGAAAGTATTCAATATTTCTGTCTTTTCTTACATTTGACTTTTTAACAAGCTTGGTGATTTTGTTGAGAGAAAGATTCTTGGGATGTCAGTAACATCTCCTCCAGGTATCATATACTTTGAACTTTATTTCTCACTCAATCTGAGAAATGACACCCCAAGTTGTTCTCTTGCCAATTGATCAATATTGCACCATATATACACATGTGCATCTTCCTATTAATATACATGCAAATTAAAAATAAAAAGTAAAGATTAAAAATAGCAAGTAGTAATAATACATAGGGGTTCATTACTATTAATGAACTTTGTTCCTAGAAGGAAAGTTGATTTTTGCAACCCAAATGAGTTTCTAAACTCTTTAAAAAACCAGATTTTGAAGAGCAATTTAATTTAAGAGAGTTTGTTTGAAGCAATGTGTGTAAATTAATGGAGCAGATGTTAGCTAGGAGCAATGTCTATGTGGCCACAGAAAGGGTCCTATTACTAAGAGATGAAGGGACAAATCACACTGCTTGTGTTCTTGATTTCATACAATGTTCAATATTCTCCTGTTTGCACCACAAAATTCATAGTGCTGACCTTGAACCACAAGACAAATATAGGGGATGTGTTTCCTTCTAACACATGAGTATTATGGATCGGCGACTTCTCAGCCTTTGCTACAATGGCCATTTATGTTTTTGGTAACCCCATGGACCTCATTTTTTTAAACACATCTATTTCATTTTTCAAATTTAATTTGCAAATATGTCCAAGGATATGAGTCAGCTGTTCTTGCCCTTCTATCTTTAGTGCAAAACATTAATAGGTTTGTCTGTCCTCATTTGTCATCATAGAAATTAATGGCATTTGGTATGTCATTTAACTCTATATGATACAACCACATAGATTGATTCTGGGCTTTTTAATTTGTGCATTCAGAGGTGTCTTGGTGATTGTGTGTACATACAAATATCTTTAATGCTGTCAGAATTAGGCTCTTTTGAAATTATTACTTATACTTTCGCTATTATTGTTCTCTCTTATAGCATTGTTCTATACCTCATCATATAAATGTTTTTCAAGAGAATGAGTTCACTATATATATGTTAATATCAGTAATCTTTGTTTCTTGTTTGCAGTCCCATTAGTGTACAACATTTGCTCCTCTGTCTGGTCGTAAAATCAAAGATTCATTCTTGATTATGTACATTTTTTCTTTGGTTACTACATAATTAGAGCAACTAAGTATGTATCAAATATACAATATATTCATAACTGTTTCATTTTTAACTTATAGAACTCTTAGTCTAGTGTTTTAGAAGTACCTGTTTTTGCTTCTCTGTGTTTGGATGGTAAAGTTTTACCAAAATGTAAAAAGTCATGACTGGTGTGTATATTTCAAACTATATATGTTTAAAATTATATATTTGTAACAAAGTGCATACCTATGCCAACATTGTAGAAACATCCTTTCAGTTCTGAAGAATAAACTACAATTCTAAGTTGTAATCTCTCTTTGAGGATGTCTATGGGATGTAAATGTTTATCATAGTATTTGATAAATATTTCAATGGCTACACAATCATGATTCTATGTCCATTTGCTTGGAGTAATTTTTCCCTCTCTGTAGCATTGGGGATGTTTAATTTTGCTGTTGAGGTGTGTGTCTTGTATGCAGCAGAAAGGTTGACCTTGTTGTCGTATTCATTCTGTTAGTCTGTATCTTTTTATTGGGAAATTGAGATAGTTTATATTGAGAGATATCGATGACCAGAGATTGTTGATTCTTATTATATTGTTTTCATGTGCATTTGTTAGACAGTGAGAGAGCATAACAAAGAGACAGAGATGCACAGAGTGTTGGTTTTTCTGTTTTGTCCTTTTGGCTTCACTTGTGTCAGATTGTTTCCTGTGTTTTTATTGGTGTAGTTACTCTCCAAGGGTTGGAGTTTTCCTTCTATGAGGCACCTTCTATGGGGCTGGATTTGTACATATGTATTGTTTCCATATAATTTATCATGGAACATCTGTTGCAATTTAAAACTTTGCTTGTCATAGTAGCCTGGGTTGACTTCCCTGGTCTCTTAGTGTGTGCAACACATGTGTACAGATTCTTCTGGCTATTAGCATCTCCATTGAGAAATCAAATGTATTTCTATTATGTCTGCTTTTATGTATCAGTTGGTTTTTCCCTGCAGTTTTCAAAGTTTCCTACTTTTCTTTTAGTATTCTTTATTCTTTTGATTATTAGGTAGTGAGTGGAGTTTTTGGTTCACTGTATTTGATATTTTTCCTGTATGCTTCTATTTAATTTCCTAGGCTTCTCCTCTTTAGTTTAGCGACATTATTTCTTCTGTAATTAGTTGAAAATTTCTCTCTGCCATTGACCCGAGTTCCTTCTTCCCCCTTCCCCCCCTTTCTTTATTATTCTTTTATACATTTTCTTAATATCTTAGGTTTTCTTGATTTTTAGTTTCAGAAATAATTGTGCAGGATTTATTTAAATTTTAAATATTTAACTGATCTATCCATTTCTTCTATCTTATCTTCATTGCCTAGGTTTCTTACTTTTATCTCTTCTATTCTGTTGCTGAACCCTCCTCGGTAGTTCCTGTTTGCAGACTAAACATTTTGTTTCATGAATTTGCTCAGTGTATATTTTTATTTCTTCCATTTTCCTGTTCGTCATTGAACAGTTTTATTTCCTTCCACCCTTTATTTTCTCTTTCTTGGCTTTATTTAAAAGTTTTTTTTTTCTTCCAATTATATGTGTTTTCTTATTTTCTTTATTCATTTCCTTCTTAAGGACCTCCATCATCTTCAGAAGAGCTGATCAAGCCATTAGAAATTAAAAGTTTAATATAGTTAAATACAACAGGTGTTTTTTAAATTTTATTTTTTTCATTCAGTGTGGACAAATCTGTTGAAAGTTAAAATTTCGATTTTTTTTAAAAAACGTAAAGGTTATTTTTATCCACTCAGAAGCATTGAACAATAAAAATTTAAATATTCAAAATTATTTTGCATGAAAGAATTACAGTTTAAAACTTAAGGTCCATGAATAATTAGAAGTTATTTCAGAATGGAGACTCAATTGAAGTTTAATTTCTAAAAACACTTTTTACATGGAAACCGTATTGTTTTCTTCAGGATAGACTGAATAAAGCTATAATTTTGATTAGGGAAAAGATGAATATTAATCCATCTCTGGGATTTTTGAACTGATGTAAAGGAATTAAAAGTTAAGACTCTTGGGGTTTGTTTTGTTTTGTTCTTTTGTTTTTGTCCAAAAGATGAGGTTTTTTTTATCTTCACATGGGAGGAAAAACAAGAAATTAAACTATCAGATTTTTTCTAAATAAAAAGCTATTTGGGCCTTCTGGACTATGGGAAACTAAAATTTCATAAGATTTAGAATGGAAAACACTTTATTTTCAGGAGGATACTTTGGTGTGAGATTTAAATTTTAATATTTTTTTGGATGAACAAGGCTGGTTTTATTTTTTTTTTGTTTTTTTATTAGTTGGGGGGAGGGTGGTATAGGTGGAAGGAGCTAACTCAAAGATAGAAATTTCATGTTTTTACATAGAAAATGTTTTTAATTTTTTATTTATATTTAAATAAGGTAGTTCTTTTCACAATTGAAATTAAAAAAAAAACTTTAAAAGGACTTTATTAAGTGTGATAATTTTAATGACCTTGGTGCCCTGGCTGTTGGTTCTCAGTGTAGAATACCCCCAGATGACAGAGGGTAAGGAGGAGATGATGGAAACGAACCAGAGCTTTTGAACCCACCAGGAGCTAGAAACATTAGAGGCTGGACAAAAGGGAAAATGTCCAATTTTAACATTATATTTCTTTGTATATTTCTTTGTTTGCTTATTTACTTATGTATTTATATAGAGTTACTTTATGGGTGACTGAACCAATTTTAATTTCATGTTTAAAAAAATTTATTTATTGAAAGAAAATGGTGTTCTTATCTTTAGAAGGGATAATCGAGGACTTGGAAATTAAAAGGTCAAAAACGTTAAATGGAACAGGCAGTTTTTAAATTTTAAATTTTGTTTTGTAAATGCAAGGTAGACTTATCTGTTAAAAATTAAAATTTCAATATTCTTTACAATTTTAGTAGGTGGGATTTTATTGCCCCAGAACTATAAAACAATAAACATTTAATTTTCCATATTGTTTTACATGGAAGAGTTGCAGTTTTTTTAATCTCAGGACTATAGGTCAATTAAAAATTATTTAACCATAGTGAATAGTTAAGCGTTAACTTTTTAAAATGTATTTTACACAAAAAGTGTATTTTTTCTTCAGAATGGATGATTAAGCAGTAAAATTTCAATATTTTCTAAAAGGAAATGTTCATTTTTATTGTACCCCCATGACATTTGAAATGATGCAAGATAATGAAAAATTAAGTTTTTTTTTTTAAAAAAATAGACATTTTTATATTCTCAAGGGAGGAAAAATGAAAAACTAAAATATCAAAATTTCTTTAATGAAATAAGAGATTTTTTGATGAATTCCTGGATGTTTTTTATTATGGCTTTTTACATGAGTGTTTTATTTTCTACGGACAACACTATATTGTCCATTGTATTTTCATGCCAGAGATTCTCTCTCTCATCCCTTTTATTTTGTTCATACTTGGTATTCATAGTTTCTGTTTGTTTACTCAGATGTTCTATTATTATTAGCATACCCTCAGTTTGTATCTTCCGCATAGCTTCTATTTCAATTCTTAAGTCTTGAAATGCTTCATTCACCTCTTGATGGTTTGTTTTTTGGTGACTTTGCTTTCTTTAATGGATTTATTGATTTTTACCATGTTTTTCTATGTCTTTTTAATTTTTCTAAGGAAAATCTTAGTTTTACATAAAGATCTCTAATCATCTTCCTTAAATTATTTTTAATGTCATTTTCTTTGGCTTTTTCTACATTATGATGTTCAGATCTTTCTGTTGTCAAACTGCTAGTTTCTGGTAGTGACATTACTCTTTATGTATTGTGATTATTCTTGCATTGATATGTACCCATTATTTCTACAATTGGTACAAGTAGTGTCTGTGTTTTACCACATTGTTCTTGGTCTTATCTGCTTTGCCTGTGTTTGTAATTATTTAACAGGCATATTTTTTTGGGGGGGAATTCAGTCTGAGCCCCAGGCTTAATCAGATCTATCAAATTCTGTATCTCAGTGTGGCTCAGTGGTCTCAGTGTAATAGTTTTTTTTTTTTTTTTTAGGCAGGCTTGTGAATTTTACATTGCAAGAGTCCAAATAAGGTATTATTGTAGATGCCTGTCAGTAGATGTCTTCCCTGATGGCCTGTGATTTGTATAGCCCTGAGTGGGGCTGGGTGGCACATGTTGTGCCCCTGTGGCTAGGTCCTAGACTGAACATAGGAATATTAATTGTTGAGTTATTTGAAGTAGCCACCACAGAACTCCAACATATAGTCACCTCTGCATCAATCAGCAGATATTAAAACAAAATAAGACTATACCCCTACCAAAATATTCACTATAGTGAAGGCTATGATAGTACATTTAAGGTCAGTTATACTTGTAGCACATATTGACCTCAATCTTAGCCTCTTACTGGCCCTGCCTCCTGAATTCAAAAACTCAGATGTGTGGCTCTCAGTGGTCCCCAACGTTTTTTCTTGGGTCAGTGTCTTTCTATGTAACACGGGCTGTCTTAGAACTCACTATGTAGTCTAGGTTACCTCCCTCTTTTGTGTGCTGCAGTTACAAGCATGAGCTACCACACCTATCATCATCAATAGTTTTTAGCTGTAGCAGACCTATATTCATGCATTATTTAGTCTTTTCATGAGCATGCACGGTTTGCTAAGGCACTGTGAGTGTGGAGGTCAAAGGAAAATTTCATGAAAAGTTTCTCCAACTCTTCCATGTAAAACAATTTTGAAAATTAAATTGTTTTATGGTTCTGGGGAAAATTATCACACTTAGTAAAGTATTTGTAAAGGTTTTTTTTTTAATTTCAATTGTGAAAAGAACTACCTTATATAAGTATAAATAAAAAATTAAAAACATTCTCTATGTAAAACCATGACATTTCTGACTTTGAGTTAGCTCCTTTTCCCACACAACCCCCATACCCACTCAATAACCACCAAAAAAAATAAAACCAGCCTTGTTAATCCAAAAAATATGGAAATTTAAATCTCACACCAGAGTCTCCTCCTCAAAATAAAGTGTTTTCCATTTGAAATCTTATAGAATTTCAATTTTCCGTAGTCCAAAAAGCCCAAATAACTTTTTATTAAAAAAATTCTGGTATCTTAATTTCTTGTTTTTCCTACCACGTGAAGATAAAAAAAACACCTCATCTTTTGGACAAAAACTAAAGAACAAAACAAAACAAACCCCAAGAACCTTAACTCTTAATTCTTTTACATCAGTTCAAAAATACCAGAGATGGATTAAAATTCATCTTTCCCCTGATCGAAATTATATCTTTTATTCAGTCCATTCTGAAGAAAACAATAAGGTTACCATGTAAAAAGTGTTTTTAGAAATTAAATTTTAATTGAGTCTCCATTCTGAAATAACTTTTAATCAGTCATGGACCTGAAATTATAAATTGTAATTCTTTCATGTAAAAGAATTTTGAAAATTTAAATTTTTATTGTTCAATGCTTCTGAGTGAATAAAAATAACCTATCCATTTTTTTAAAAAAAAATTTAACTTTCAACAGATTTTCCACACTGCATAGAAAAAATAAAATTGAAAAACCACCTGTTGCATTTAACGATATTGAACTTTTAATTTCCAATGGTTTAATCAGCTCTCCTGAAAAGAAAAACAACATTTTCATTAAATAAAAATTGAATAATTAAATATTTTTCAGTCCATCATTGTGGGGTCAGGTGGGGCAATAAAACTTAAGTTTTTCAATTTAAAAACACTAAAATTTTAATTTTCCGATAACTGCCCCACCTACACTGCTGGCCTTCACCCTCCCCTCTGGCTCTAGCTTTTCCAAACTCACTTCCAATTATCTGAAAGGTTGATATTCACTATTTTCCTACAAGCACAGCACAGTGAATCATGAATATTCCTTGGCTTGTGTAGTCCATTGATGAAATAAATTGTAATTATTTAAGATAACTAACTAAATAAATAAATAAACCTCCCTGTGTGGTTTCCTCACAATCCTCCATACTCATGGGATGGAGTGCGGGTAAAGACAGTTCCATGGCACACTCTTCCTTGCTCCCACAACCTCAGTTCTCTCTAACTAGAGTATTTCCTTCTCATACAAAATCTCCCTGCCTCAGTTTTCCCCTCATACTGCACTAAGAGGTCACTCTGCCTCAGTTTCCCTGTCATAACCCTTGGAGGCCTCTCTCTCTTAGATTGCCAGTTATATCCCACAGAGGCCACAGTCTGCCTCAATTTTCCTCTCAGATGACTTTCTCTGCCACAATTTTCTTGTCAGACCCCTAATATTCCTTAAATATCCAGTCAGGACACAAGGAGGCCAGTCTGCCTAAGTATCCCCATTAACTGCACAGAAGACTTTCTCTGCCTCAGTTTCCCCATTAGATCATGCAGAGGCCTCTCTCCAACTCACTTTTTTGTTAGACCCCAAAGAGGTCTCTATATGCTTCAGTTTTACCTTCAGACCCTGTGGTGGCCTTAGTTTTTCAGATTTTTCCATAGACATCTCTTTAAGTCCCGTGAGTCACAGAGGAGGACTCACAATTCCTCAGTCTACCCATCGCTCAGAGGCCTCTTTCTTCCTTGGTTTCCACTTCATGTCGTGGTCTTTCTCTGTCTCAATTATTCTGTCAGTTCCTGTGATACACTATCTCTGCCTCAGTTTCTCCATCAGGCGTCAGGGAAGCCTTTCTGCCTGTTTCCTTGTCAGACTACTCAGAGTCTTGTAACTGCTTTAGTGTCTCCTCAGGGGCCTCTATCTTCCTCAGTTTCTCTAATTTACTTTAGGATCTTACATCCAAGCAGTCACCACTGTCAATCATCTCTCAGGATTTACCCACAGACCTCCTGTCAGTCATCCCTCAGGACACAGCCTTCATGTAAGTCACTTTTCAGGGTCATAATGAGATGGAAATTTGCATTGTGGGAGCGACCTATATATTATTAAATGGACTGTGTATTATGCATTGGTCCTGTGTATCATGGGAGGGTCCTGGGTATTATCACAAGGGCTGTTTATTGTGGATGAGGCTGATGTATATTGGGGTTTTGCCTGTGAATTATGGGAGTGGCTGTGTATTATACAATAGTCTGTGTGCAAAATCCGTGTGCATAAGATTTATTCAGAAGGCAAGGCAATATGCAAAATGGCAGGGCAACAGATATGTTTAAAATGCATGTGTAAAATAGGTGGGGGGATGACAAAGTAAGTTCAGGGACCTTTGCAATAGAAGGCAGGCCCTGTGCAGAAGTTGTGTGCAACACATGTGCACAAAACAGGACCTGAAGACAGCCCTGTGAATAAAAAGTTGCAAAACACAAGTGCAAAAAATATGTACAGTGCCACTGAGCAGGGGCAGGTTTAAAAAGGAGTCCAGAGCGCTGGAGAGACAGATCAGAGGTTAAGAGCATTGGCTGGTCTTCCAAAGGACCTGAGTTCAGTCCCCAGCAACCACATGGTGAAGCACAGCCATCTGTAATGAGATCTAGCGCCCTCTTCTGGCATGCAGGGATACATGGTAGACAGAACACTATAATATAATTAATAATGTTAAAAAGAAGAAAAGGAGTTCAGTATCCCACAATGTCCTGGGCTAGAAGTGGTCCCCCCCCACTTACTCCCAGAAGAACCTGTAGAACCTGTACTGGTGGATAGAGAGAGACATAGGGTTCTTCTAACTAGAGTGTGAGTGGCCTCCAGCCTTTGGAGTCATGTGTGGTGTGGGGGGTAGAAGGGAGAGTCAGAGGAGAGAATGGATGTGTCTATGTACATAGAGCCAGCCACATGACACCACAAAATGAAGAAAAAACATTAAAAATAGAGACTTTCCCTTATTCCAGTCTGTGATGAAGCTCCAGAAGCTCTGGCTGGTTTCCATCAACACCCCTGACCCTTCCCTTCACCTGGGGGCCTTCTACAGGGAGACTCCACACCCAGGGCCACCGACATCATTTAAACTATAACCATAAGGAATCATCATTTAAAGTTTTTATTTCAATTGTGAAATATTTTTCGAGTAAAAATAAGAAATAAAAACCATTTTTTATGTAAAAACACTCAGACTTTAGCTACCCCCCCTCAACAAAACCAGTAAAACTGGACTTGTTCATTTAAAACCAGGGAAATTTGAAACTGTACACCAGAGTATTTTTCAAAATAAAAAGTTTTCAGTTTTAAACATTCTGAAATTTTAATTTCCCATCATCCAGCCCAAAAACCCACTTATTTCATTTAAAAATAGTTTAATTTTTCATTTTTTCTCCTACACAAAGACAAAAACACTTCTTGCTTTTAACAAAATACTTACTTTAATCATTTTTCATTGTTTCAAATTTTCTGCGTATAGAATAAAAATCAACTTTTTTAATTTAAGAGATACAAAATTTTTACTTTTAAATCTGTCCATCCTATAGAAAAAAAATACCTTCCATGTGAAAACTGCTTTAAATTTTTCAATTGTCCTACCATTTTAGATTTTTTAATTGATCATTAGTCCTGTGATTTAAAAAACCCAACTCTTTCATGTGAAATAAATTTAAAAACTAATGGTTCTAAGTAGATAAAAACATAACCTTTTAAATTTAAAACATGCATGTAAAAAACAAAATTTGAGATTTCAAAACTTACTTTTACACATAAGGTGTATTGAACTTTTAATTCCAATTTTTCATTGAGCCCTTTTGAAAGAGAAAACACCCTTTAAAAAAATTCAAAAATGAAATTTTAATTGGTTCACTTGCCTGAGGGCCAAAAAAATTACTTTTTCCATTTTAAAATTGCTAACATTTTAATTTTCTGATACCAATCTCACGTACACCCTTTCTCTGTCCCTCCCCTCTGGCTCTAGCTGCTCCAAAATCACTTCTACTTATCAGAAGCATTGACTTTAAAACATTCGCACATGTACAGGACAGAGAATACGGAAGTTTGATTTTACTCTGGTGAATCCTCCACCTCCATCCATTTCTCATGGCTCTCACTCAGCTTCTCCTCCCTACCCTCTCAAACCCTCCTCTTCTTCCAACTCCCCTCACCCTCTGCCTGTGGGCTGACATACCAGACAAAAGCTGTTGATAATACAACATCCTTTGGCTCCCATAGTCCAATGGTAAACAAATTGCAATTATTAAAAGAAAGAGAGAGAGAGAGAGAGAGAGAGAGAGAGAGAGAGAGAGAGAGATAAAGGAAGGAAGGAAGGAAGGAAGAAAGGAAGGAAGTAAAGAAGAAAGAAAGGAAGGAAGGAAGAAAGGAAGGAAGGAAGGAAGAAAGAAAGAAAGAAAGAAAGAAAGAAAGAAAGAAAGAAAGAAAGAAAGAAAGAGAGAAAGAAAGCTAGCTATCTGTATGTTTTTCCCACAATTTCAAAGGCTCCGGGATCGCCTCCTCTCTCTGTGTTTTCAAGCTATAGCTCCCTCTAACTAGGCTGTTTCCCCTCATGCAGAGGTCTCTCTGCCTCAGTTCCACATCAGACCCAGCATAAGCCTCTCCCTGCCTCAGTTTCCCATTGGACCCAGCATAAGCCTCTCCCTGTATCAGTTTCCCATTAGATCACACAGGGGGCTTCTCTCTGCCTTAATTTTTTGGAGGTTTTTCTCTACCTAAGACTCTCCATCAGACCTTGAGGATGACTTCCTCTATATCAGTTTCCCATCAAACCTTCTTGAGGCTTTTATCTACCTTGGTTTTTCCTCAGACCCCAAGCCCTCTCTCTGCCTCAGTTTCTCTGTCAGACATCACTAAGGCCTCTTTCTCCTGAAGTTTCCCAAAGAGGTTTTGCAGAAGCCTCTCTTAGTCTCAGTTTTCCCACTGGAAACTGATCAAGTCACTGGAATTAAAGGTTCAATGTAGTTTCAATGGAAAACTAAGTTCTTAAATCTTAGATTTTGTTTATTACAAGCAGGGTCGACAAATCTGTTGAAAATTAAAATTTTTAAATGGAAAAGGTAGTGTTTTTATCTATTGAGAACCATTAAATAATGAAAAATTAATTTTTAAAATTATTTTACATGGAAGAGTTGGGTTATTTTTTTAATCTCAGGACTAACGATCAATTATAATATCTTCTAGAATGGTAGGGCAATTAAAATTGAAAATTTTAAAACCGTTTTTACATGGAAACTCTATTTCTTTTCTACAGGATTTACTGATTAAAAATTAAAATTTTAATATCTCTTAAATATAAAAGTTGATTTTTGTTGTGTCCCTTGGTCATTTTGAAAGACCCCCGGGGGTTCGGGACCCCCAAAACGGACCTTTCCTCAGGAGGAGACCCCATGACCCAAGGAGGACCGAGCCACAGATCAGCTGCAAACAGCACGAGGTTTATTGAATAATGCAGTACCTGCGGGCTACCGAGCCACTTGGGACGGCTGGTGCACCCAGCCCTCTGTTCAGGGCCTTTTTATAGGGTTAGGGAAGCAAAAGCGTGCATACAGAAACAGAAGCGAAGTTACAAGGTTTTCATTGGCTGGTTTGAATGAAATTACCCATTGAGGGGTGAGGGCCCCGAGGTTGCCATCCGGCCTGACCAAACGACCTGGTTATCACCCACCCCCAGGCCTGCTGTTTGTTCTTTTGTTTTTTATCTCTTCCTGGAATTCCTCCCCTGATCCGGCTGGGCCTGATCATGTAGCTAAGTAACTGCTTTCCCTCCCTTTCCCCTCTGCCCTGCTGACATACACTGGGAAAGTTCTTATTACTAAGTTTTACAGGGATGCTGTACCAGGATATATGTTTTAAGAGCAGGTTTTAAGAGCAGATGTACAGCCCACAGGGAAATCAGTTTATCCTTGGTTGGGGTCTGTTTCCTGACCATGGCTCCTGACCACATTCCTGACCACATTCCTTTGTCTCCACCCCAGGCACCTGGACTTAGTCCTAACTGCAGTTCTTCTTTTATCAGCGAAGCTAATCTTTACTGTCCTGTTAATTTGTCTTAGGCGAGTTTGCTTACTGTCCTTGCAACATGCTGTTGCTAGCACTACTTCTTGGGTTAGAGAAATTTGCTAAAACAAGCAAAAGGGAGGGGGCTTTACAATTTGAAACAATGAAAAGTAAGGTTTTTTTTTGTTCAAATGAAGAGATATTTTTATTTTCATGTAGGAGAAAAAATGAAAAATTAAACTATTTTTAAATGGAATATCTGTTTTCAGTTAGGTTCAAGTTCCTCTTCTGAGAATCAAGGCTGAATAAGGTGTTCCTCTGTAAGGAATGGGCTCTAAGAAGCCATTCATGCACAAGGAATATACTCTGGTCCCACTGCAAGAGGCTCCACAAATCTCCCATGCTATAAGACTGTCATTGACATTTAGTTTCTTTCCATGAAGATTCCTCAGTGGTTATTTCAGAGTCAGTGAGCTCCCAATGTTTTGCCCAGAGAACAACACCCAGACAGGTTGCCGGATTCCAAAATGCAAATGCAAGTCTTATTGAATGCACAATACAAGCCAGGCAGGGAACTCATTCATGGTAAAACAAAGCTAGGAGGAGTTCCCAGGTTGAGAATCCATAGATCCTTTATAGGTAAAAATCTTGAATCAGAGTAAAAATGAGGAAAAGGAAGAAACAAGTGTTAACTTTGCCTTTGTTGTGGCCAGCCTTTTCCAGGAGTAGGAAACAAGGACTCAGGTGGAGTCAGGTGGCAAGATGGGAACTAAATAGATGGGATATATCACACAGACCTTGGCCTCCTGTTCCTTCCATCAAGTCAGGGGACACTTGATGAGATCAATGGGGCAGGGACACAGGAAAGGAATTGGGATGCATGTGGTCACAGGTGCCACTGTCTTTATGCTCTCTCCCATATATGAGGCTGACTTCACCAGCCTCATGGACTGGCAAGGGTTTGATGAGACCCCCAGGGAGAGCCTAGCACTTACCACCATCACAGTGCCAACTAAAATAACAAGACAGTAGTAACAGGCTATGGCCAGCCTCATCCTCCAACCCACAGTTCTCTCTCATTAGAAAATAAAAGTGTTAGCATGTGGCACTTGCCTTTAATCCCAGCACTTGGGAGGCAGAGACAGGAGGATCTCTGTGAGTGTGAGGTCAGTCTGGTCTACAGGGCAAGTTGCAGGAAGGCCTGCCAGAGATACATAATTTAGAGGGCTTGTCTCAAAGATCCAGATTGGGTTTTCAATCTGTCTAGAGGGTCAGGTTTTGGCTCAAACGAGTGCTGCCCCATATTAAAAATGGGGAGGAGGTTCTCAACATACTTGAAACACTGGGGCAGTTATGCAGCTTCCTCTTGCAGGAGGTCTGACCTACACTCCTCAGCCAGAGTCTAAGTGCAGGGCAGGTAGGAGTGAGGTTTTACCCCTGATGGAAGCTGGGCAGGATTTCCAGGGCAAGACTTCCAGGACCAGGCTGCAGCCAAATGATCAGCCAAAAATCTGTTAATACAACCCCCACCCCAACAAAGAGCCACTAATCATACAAACTGGAGAGGAGAGGGTCTTGCCTTTCCTGTCTGGGCAGCAGCTCACCTCTCATTAATTTGGCTCCCTGGGGCATGAACCACAGCAAGGGCCTTTCTCCCACAGGGACACTTCCTGGTTTGCCTGCCCCTCCCCCCAGCAACTGACTTCATGCAGGGATCTGAGTCTCACTGGCTCAAGGGTTTGCAGGCCATGGCTGCTCATGTGTCTGACAGCCTTGCTGGCTGGAGGAACCCTGCTCACCAAGCAACCATGACAATCTGTCAGAGGAGAGTGTGAGTCCAAAAGCTATGGGTCAGGTCATGCAGTGAGCACAATCAAGAGGGATGGGAGAAAGAGAGGGAAGAAACACAGACCAGAGAAAACCCTTCAATGCCCAGGCTTCCTTGGGCTCTGCACCAATTAAGAGAAGATACATTCTAATTCGGGGATGACTTTCCCTACATGATCCTGGGTAGAATGGACAGTAAGAGTTCACTTTATAACCTGGCTTTAGAGTCTGGTGGGATACTCGGTCAAGAGCTCCATTTCCAAGGTCCCTGTAAGGTCCCTCACGTATGTTAGTATAGGCAGATTCCCTAGTCCTTCACTCCCCAATCAGATATAATTTTGTTTGGAGCTCAAGGTGACATTCCAGAGAAGATACAGTGGTGACATCCAGACTGACAATGAATGTAGCTTTGGATACACATCCATCAAGATGGTGACTGACCTATGGTGCTCCCACTATGATCCAATTAAGAGATAGGATTTTCAGGGTTCCTCCCCTACCAAAACAGGCTGTAAAACTCCCTTGCTAAATTTTTCCTCTTCTGTAAGGAGCAACGGCTACTTAGCCCCTCCACAAAACCTACCGAGTCACCCCAATCTTGAAAAGGGTGGGACTGAGTCAGTCAGCAACCAGCCCTGAAGAGGGGATATGGTTTCTGTAGGTTCTACATTCAACTGGCAAAGAAAAACAAAGCACACATGTCCTGGAAAATGCATCCTTTCCTCGGGCTAGGTGAAAATGTTCACTCAGCAATGTTCTCTTCTAGGCAGCCACACTCCTGCTTCTCACTCAAAAGGATGGACCTCCAGCCCTACACACCAGTCAACTGTTCACATATATTAAGTACCTGCCAGGTGCTGGTACAATGTTCCTGTAAGACGAGTCATTTTTGGGTGAATTTTACTGAAACTGAAGAGGTTAAGGGAAGTGTGGAATTGAGAGTGAGGATTAAGAGGTGGCAAGGGCATGAGATCTTAGGAGGTCCTCACAATGGATGGTTGTATATTTGGCTGTGTAAATTTGTACTAAGCAACTTCTTACATAACCCTGGTCCTTACAATCCCAGTCTTCAGAGCTTGCCAACTTCCCAAGTACCAACTCCCTCAACTGTCTGAGATATGTGCTTTGGGGTTAAAATGGCCTCTGCCCTCAGAATTGAGAAAAGGGGCAGACCTTCAACTTCCTTATTTGGGGTTCCTGCTAATCACTAGAGGTGTTCACAACAAGACCTTGATTCTTGATTTTTGGTTCCGGGACTCAGTTCAATCTGCCTCACCTTTGGCTCTGCCTAAGAAGCCACCTGGCCTCCAGACAATGAATGCAGCCAGATACTTCCAGGGCTGCTGGTGTTTTTGGCAGGTGTGAGCAATTCCAGGGAGAGCTTCCAACTGAGTACTGAGTCCACCCACACCAGGCTCCAGGGGAAGGTTCCCTGGGCATCAGCCTGTGCCTGGGGCTAAACATCAAGTTCAATCCTGACAGATTGAGGGATTTGTCTAATATCACACAGGAATCCAATGGCAGAGCAAGAACTAGCATTCACACACACCCAGGGCTCTGTGGCCACATCCTGTATATATAGAATCAAAACACGGTCCCGGGACAGGATGAACCAGAAAGTAATGGCAAGAACCTCCTAAACAGCACTGTTCTTGCCAGCTGGATTAAAGAAGAAGACCCCAGACCCAGATTTCTTTCAAGATAAAAAGGAAATGTTTAATTGATACACTCATGAGTTGGCTTAAGGCACTGTGGAAGCCAAGAGCCTTGAATGATTTCAGGGTAGAGTTCTTATACAGCACTCTGGGTAAGGGAGGGGACATACATCTGGGCTTATGAGATAGGGGGGTGCAAAGGAATGTTTGCAGTTATCTCAGGTGGTACTGCTGGAGCAATTCTGTGTGGAGATGAAATGCAAGTTCAGAAGAGCAGGCACATCCCAAGAGAAAGTCAGGAGGCACTTCCAGTGGGCAGCTAGGTAAGCAACCATAAACCCTGTGAAAAAAGCTTTATCTGAGAGTTCTGAGAGAGCCTGAGTCTTGAGCAAACAGCCATCTGATCAATTGCCTGTCACACAGGGAGTTTCAATTATCCATCACACAGTGACGGAAACTCTGTCAGCCTTGGCTACTTTTGGGGACCTCAGGAAGGGGGCAAAGTGGGGGATTGGAAAATTCAGGTGTGAAAGAGTCAAATAGGTTTTTTATATTATTTCACCCTTTGAGCATAATTTAAACCCATGTCTTTATAGCAAGTCACAGGTAGAGTGGGTTGGATACAGAGTACAGTTGTTCAATGAAGCCACTTCTTTGGCCAGGGTCAGAGCTCAGGCCCTGCTTTAACTGAAGGCTCATCTCTGTTTTAGTTATTGTCTTAGTCATGGTTTCTGGTAAAGGGAAAATGGAAACAGATGGCAGTAAACCATGAGCACCTGATATCTGTAGTCTGCCTTGGGTCTGCTGCCTACTCATCAGTCAGACTCCATCTTGTAGATGTGGAGATGGAACTGTTGCTTGTCCAATGGCATGTGAATTAAAGTGAAAACCAGTTCTATTTGCCTTTAAAGTCCCCACCCATTCCTTTAGGCCATAACTTCCCTAGAGAGAAGGGCCCACAGAGAGAGAGCAGCTGAGAGGGAGGACGGGACTGGTGGGGATGGTTACAGAAAGCTCTGCTTCCAGTTAGAGGCAAAGAGGTACAACATGTGAATGATGTGTTTAGCAACCAAATATTGACATCAAATTATATGCGCATGAAAATGCTACTCTGTAGAAATCACTGTAAGAACAGAGACAGGGTGGAATGGAAAGCACCCAGTCAACAGATGCAAGCACAGTTTGTGTTTGGATCACTAACATACTCATATGTGCTACCCTGTTATCTACATACATGTGTAACCTGAGCATGCTGTCTGCCCCATCAGGAGATCCTGGTCTTACTAGTCTCCACTCTGACAAGGTGGGGAGTGTGTGGTCAGGAATAAGGATGTGGAAGTAGATAGATTAAATTTCATTCTTCCTCCCTGCTTGACCTCCAAGCCCAAACTCCAAAAAAAAGAAAGAAAAGCATTAACCACTTGGCAGCTGTGATTTGGAGCATGTCAGGGATGGAGAACAGGGTAGTTAATGTCACAGGCAGTGACAATGTTTGAGGATGTACTGAGAATGAAGTGTTAGGACCAGAGGTGTCTGTCTTCCTTTAGCCCGCCCCAGGGCACATCACTGAGCCCTGTGGAAGAGAAGCTCAGGAGACTGTGGAGACCTCAACTCAAAGCTGTCTGGGTTGAGAGACTGTCAGCAATAAAGGGGCCTGGCTAGAGGAGGATATTGGAAAGGGTTTGTTAAAGTGAGGATTGAGGTACAGTTATGGAGGGGGGTAGAGCAGGAGGGACAAGCAGGCTTAGGGGAGGGCAGGATATGGAGGGCAGTGAGGCAGTGAGGGGTAAAGGATGCAGTATGCAGACGTTCTACAAGGAACCAACCATAGGCCTAAGTCATCACATCCTTCACTGGGCTCTTTGAAGCTGGATTGGCAGTTCAGAAATCCACACCATTATGATGAACAGTGGCCTTGCCAGCTTAGGGAGCATCTTCCCAAAGCAGGTTCAGGGAGCATCAAGTATGGAGAATGTCCAAGACATCCTTTTCCATACACAGTACCTCAGCACTGCTAAATTCTTAGGCATCTGACATAAGGGGACCCCCCCAACACATACACACAAACACACACACACACACACACAGGGGGTTGGGGGGAGCAAGAAAGGCAGAGAGAGAGAGAGAGAGGGAGAGAGAGAGAGAGAGAGAGAGAGAGAGAGAGAGAGAGAGACAGAGAGAGCGCTCAGCTTAGGTTCAGGCTTCAGGAGAACAGCTCATGCAAGGAGGTGGGCTAAACACCTGGGTTATGAAGTAGCTGCTCAGGGTGGCCAACAAGACAAGTGGGGGAGAAAGCAAGGCGAGGGGGTTTCTGAGAAGAGAATTCTGACAACCAACAGCAAACAACTCCTCCCAGCCCTCCTCTCTTCACTGCCACCTCCACCAGCAAGCTGAGGAGCCACAGACCACTACAGGGGTCCCATCATTGCTTTGACTGCCTGAGGAAAGAACTAGAGTCTGTTGGGTGCTCCTTGCCTGAGGCCTGAATGTATGCCTGCACTTGTGTGGTGGAGACAGAGGAGGACACTGTCCTAGATGTGGCCAGGTGTCAGGTGCCAAGTTTGGGAACTGTGAGTTGATATTTGTGGCAGTTTTCCCTGGAAGAGCTCTCTTAACCCACCTACAACACACACACCCCTTTTCCTGGGCACTGTTGCATAGTTAAAATTCACTAATCTTTGGGTGTGTCAAGACTTCTCTTTGCAGGGTTATTCCAACCCTTCACCTATTCTTTGGGGCCTTAAAACCAGCAAACTTCCCTTACTGCAAGCTTGGGACATCTATTTTTGCCAGCGTAGGTGTTGACAACTGTTCTTGGATTTGATAAAACCCAGGCTTCTGAGATGCTTTGCAGCAGCAAGAGGCTCCCTCCCTTTCTGCATGCTGCTCCAGAAAGTTTGGCCCATAGGGGCTCCAATCTGGTCCTGCTGCAAGAGTCAGGGTCCCTCCCTCTCCAGAGATGAGCATTCATATGTGTGTTATCCCACAAGCCTCCCCAGGGAACAGGCAAAGTGACTTTCCAGAACTCACCAGAACCACAAAGCCAGGTGGCAAGGACTATGCCCATGATCACTGGCCACAGATGGGGGATGGCCATGGCCTGGGTTGCACTCAGGGACCAGTAGATAGGAGAGAGGCCATGGCTCTGGGCTTCCCTGGGTCCCAAGTCAGGGGATGTTACTGCATTTTAAAGAGGGAGTCTGGCTCCCATAGGCACTTGGTGGACAGAGGTGCAGCCAGGGCATATCCTAGCTTCAGGGGAGCTGCACTCTGAGCAAGAAGGCAGGCAGGTAGGCAGGCAGTAGGCTCCATGCATGCTGGACTGGAGAGCCCCCCTCACACCCTGCCACAGGATCCCTTTGGGGAAATCTTGAGGCACCCCTAGGGAGAAGCTGGTGTTGTGGTCAGGGGGACCTTACAAGCCCCCTCCCTGCCTCCCTGGGCAGGATTTCTCTCCTGGGTCCTGCATCCACCTCCCTCCCCCATGGCACCAGCCCCATGTTATGGGGATTCCTGCTCAGAGCGAGCCTGCTGAGAGCAGCCCAAATCTGGAGAACAAGGTCTCTAGAGGAGGAAAAGAAAATCCCTATGGCATACAGAAAATGCAGGATTTCCATCTGGATCCAGGGGCTCATGCTTTTGTGATGATTATCTCTGCTGATCTAGAAAAGTTCTCTGTGCTGCAAGGCTGGGTCAGGGACCATTGCACTGTGACTTTAAGAACAGGGCACCTAATGGGAGGTGCTTTTGTCACTCAGGTCTCACTAGCCAATCAAGCCTGGAAGCGATCTGCCAGTCAGACTGATGCTGGGCTCTTCCTGTTGCTGGTCTTTGTGAAGGAACTGGGAGCAGAGGTTTGTGTGCTGTGCTGTTTGTGCTGTTGCAGTTGCTGAGTAGAGAACATGGCCAAGCTGGGAAACCACAACATGGTAAGGGAAGGGCTGTTGCCCACAGACGGGGTGGAAAAGGTGGGAGGTGCAGAGTTAGAGAGGTGTCTGTTTCAGGGATCAAGGTGGAAACCTGCAGCCAGAATCTCTATTGTATGAAGTTCCACGTGGTACCTGAAACTCCCTGACCCTGGGCCTTGTCTCTGAATAACTTTGCTCTGTGACTTAAATCCGCTCACAGAATTGAGAGCAGGGAACTGTGTGTAGAAATATCTTTCTCCACTCTTACATGCTTTTGCTGCATAAATGAAAGCTGGTTGTAAAACATGAAGATCCTAATTTGTCAAGTATGTTCTAGATGTCTGCACTTAGCACTCAATCTGTACATGTAAGATTTATTTACAGTTAATTTTATGAAGTTTGTAAAAGGCATCTCATGTGTTAGGTAACACTCCACTAGTAAAATGTGATAAAGAACAGTAGAACTGATGATATGTAGGATTTTCCATTGCACAGAATATACGGTCTCACAAAATAGAATTTAGCTGAGAGTTGACTGGTACTAACCAGCCCCCCACTTGAAGATAACCTCTACCAGGCCTGTTAGAGGTTAGGTTGGTAGGATATGCTCATTGTTGTCCAGACATTTGCCTATAAACCATTACAAAAGGGCTACTCAACAATTCCAACCAGCCACTAAGCATAAACCTATATGGAACAGGGAACTCTAACAAGCTACTCATTGAGACATTTCAGGGTCATAAGCAACCTTAAGGTCTGTCGTTCATAAAGTTCTAGTTTTTTTCTGAAAAAAATAATGGTTCTGCCAGATATTTTTCATTTAAATTGGTGTGATTTATGTGGGTTTTATTTTATTTTATTTTTTGTACTTTTTGGACCGGGGACAGTGAATTTAAATTATTATTATTACTCAGCTTTTCTTTTAAAAATCTTATTTGCTTTTAGATTTATGATGTAACACAAATTCTAGCTGTTATTTAATGCAAACTCAAAGCCAGACACTGGAGGGTTAGCTTGAATATCAGAGAGAAGAAACAGACCAGTCAATTCTCTCTCAGCCAACTTCTTGGGGTAAAATCTATATTCCAGAGTCCTCATCGTGGCTTATTGTTTCTACAGAATGCCACACTTGCTGCATATGCCTCCTTAAATATCTTCCTCACCCAGGTGTTTTACACCTAGATTCAAGTATTCTTTATATTCTATGGTTAAGATTAAAGGTGTGAGCTACTACTGTTTGGTACTTAGGAGTTGAACTCACAAAACACAGAAAGATCTGTCTGCAGTTATGGAATAAAAGGTGTAGGTCACCACTTGGTCTTTCCTGTGCTGGGATTAAAGGTGTGAGTTATCAAATCTTTTGCAGGAAGGCACAGTTGATCTTAGGATGGTACAAGTTGTTGTCTTAAGACAGTGCTTAGCAACAGAAATCAAATACAAGAGGGCTGGATTGAAACTGTGTAAAAGATAGTGAAATAAATTCCTATTTCCTTGGCACAACCTGTTAAACTGAACTTTAAGTAAGACACAAGAACGCATTCTTGTAATCCATAGCATCACTACTATACCCATGTTTATTGGCAATGAAATAAACAGTGGATATATAACAAGCATCATCAAATTGATGTGCACAGCCTCATTATAACACAAGTAAAACTACCTCTTAAAACTATGGCTTACTATAGAGAGATCTTTACACAGGGGGTTGCTCTACTTTCTCTATGAATGAGGATCACTTGCCTGTTATTATTGCAGACATGTGACCAATAAGAACATACATGAAAGGTGAATGAACATATACATCCTAGCATCCCAAATGTTCAAAATACTTTTTAACATACTACTTACTTATCTTTGGGTTATTTTTGAGGCAGATCTTCCTTAATTAAATTTTACATTGTGTGACTATCTTCTAAGCATTCATCAGTTTTTCACATTACAAAATTTACTTTTCTATCACAGCTTATAGGGGAGTGCTACCCAGTATCTGAGATGACTCTTAGAACTTCCACACATTATCTCCAAATGTATATTCTACTGAAATGTCAAATTTCTAGTGTAAGACTCTTAGAATGTACTAAAAACTAGCTTTCTTTGAGTATAACAACTGGCCTAGGCTTTGAAAGTTTCTCTAAGTCCTTAATATATTGAGAAAAGAACAGAGATCATTCTTTAAAAACAGGAGTATGCTTGGTAGAGCTGTTAGAGGTTGGGTCTAGTATCTTTAGAGTAGAGTTGCCTGAGACGCTGAGGACCAACCTCTTTCTACACATGGGGCTTTGTTTATTAGTCCAAAGGCCACTGTTGACTGAGTTTATAATGTCCTTGAATTACAATGTGCTCTTGTGCAATGCTGTCTAATTAGCCTCCTTCTAAATTTGTTTACTTTTTTGAAACCTTAACCCATTGATTTCCATAAACAAAAGAAACTTGTTGAATTTGACAGAAATCTTCAGCCAACCTGGGATAGGTATGTCAGTTTGGAAGCCAGGGCTGGGAAGTAAGATGCTTTGTTCCATCAGATCACCAGTGCTGTCACTCAGACCACTCTATCCAGTTGGATCCTGCAGCAGACCCACCAATCAAATGGTAGGATACTTGTGGGAGCCAGGTTTCTGACTCAGCTGCAGTTCTGATGAAGTCAGAAGTTGTCTTGTATGTTGTTCCTTGAGTTCCAATGTGGGGGAGAGAGTCATCACTTTGGCAGCTGCACCTTTGAGAGCAAGGAAATGCTTTCCAGGGATAGGGAGGAGTGACTGGTCATGGTGAGGTGTCCCTTTCTGGTTTTGTCTACTATGGTCCACTTCACAGGATGCTTTTAGACTCAGTGCATTCATTCTGTTCTTTAGAAAGAAAAGTTTCACTTGGCCTAGTTCATAGGCCCTCAGGCAGGGAAGTCAGTCAAGGACATAAAGCAGAAGCCAAGAGAAAGAAACTTGATTAACACTGGAGAAATATGGATTACTGGTTTATTTCTGGAATTTTAAGTTTTCTTTCTTTATCCTTTTCGTTCTTTTAAAAACTCTAATAGATTTTCATACAATAGAGTTTAGTTATGTTTTTGCCATCAGTATTTCCTCACAGATCTTTGTTTCCCATCAAGATCTACACACACTTTTCCCCTCTCTCTCCATAGAAATGATACAAGCATCTAAAAATTGTGTTTGCTGTCTTCAAAACTGTTCTATGACATTGCTAGGAATAATATAGCTCTCAGTGAGCTTGGTCCTCCCTCATAAACCATTAATCAAATTCACACCCTATGATTGAATTTCTTCTTCCCAAATAATTCTACCTGGTGTCACACTGAGGACAAGCCAAGCAGAATACAGATCGGGAATTAAGAGCCAGCTTGGGTTATGTAGTAAAAATAAAATCAAATAAATTAGAAGAATAATTAACTAAATAAACAAACCCTCAAAATTCGTTCATCTTTTAACATTATTCTTTTTCAATAATTTGTTACTCTTTCCATGAGTTTACCAAATGTGGTTATGAAAGTGTTGAGTACTTCTGTCTGTTCTTACATTTGACTTTTTAACAAGCTTGGAGATTTTGTTCAGAGAAAGATTCTTTGGATGTCAGTAACATCTCCTCCAGGTATCATATACTTTGAAGTTTATTTCTCACTCAATCTGAGGAATAACACCCCAAGTTGTTCTCTTGCCCATTAATGAATATTGCACCATATACACACATGTGTATCTTCATATTAATATACATGCAAAATACAAAATAAAGATGATAAATAGCAAGTAGTAATAATATATAGGGGTTCATTACTATGAATAAATTTTGTTGCTAGAAGGAAAGTTGATTTTTGCAA
The DNA here is from genome assembly GCA_033318265.1 of Phyllotis vaccarum. NCBI lineage: Eukaryota > Metazoa > Chordata > Mammalia > Rodentia > Cricetidae > Phyllotis > Phyllotis vaccarum. The sequence goes on along the minus strand of JARWLC010000026.1, from coordinate 156,493 downwards.
CCCAAATGAGTTTTTAAACTCTTTAAAAAAAAGATTTATAAGAGCAATTTAATTTAAGAGAGTTTGATTGAAGCATTGTGTGTAAATTAATGGAGAAGATGTTAGCTAGGAGCAATGTCTATGTGGTCACAGGAAGGGTCCTATTACTAAGATATGAAGGGACATATCACACTGCTTGTGTTGTTGATTTCATAAAATGTTCAATATTCTCCTGTTTGTACCATAAAATTCAGAGTTTTGAGCTTGGACCACAAGACAAATATAGGGGATGTGTTTCCTTCTAACACATGAGTATTATGGATCAGCGAGCTCTCAGCCTTTGCTACAATGGCCTTTTTGTTTTGGGTAATCCAATAGACTTCATTTTTTTGAATACATCTATTTAATTTTTAAAATTTCATTTGCAAATTTGTTCAAGGATATGAGTCAGCTGCTCCTGCTGTCTATCTTTAGTGCACAAAGCATTAATAGGTTTGTCTGTCCTCACTTGTCATCATAGGAATTAATGGTGTTTGGTACGTCATATAACTCTATATGATACAACCACATAGATTGATTCTGGGCTTTTTAATTTGTGTATTCAGAGGTGTCTTGGTGATCGTGTGTACATACAAATATCCTTAATGCTGTCAGAATTAGGCTGTTTTGAAATTATTATACTTTTGCTATTATTGTTCTCTCTTATAGCATTGTTCTATACCTCATCATATAAACAAATGTTTTTCAAGAGAATGAGTTCACTATCTGTATGTTAATATCAGCAATCTTTGTTTCTTGTGTGCAGTCCCGTGAAGTGTACAATGTTTGCTCCTCTGTCTGGTCATAAAATCTAAGATTCATTCTTGATAATATACATTTTTTTTTGGTTACTACATACTTAGAGCAACTAAGTATGTACCAAATATACAATATATTCATAACTGTTTTATTTTTAACTTATAAGGCTCTTAGTCTCGTTTTTTTAGAGGTACCTGTTTTTGCTTCTCTGTGTTTGGATGGTAAAGTATTACCAAAATGTAAAAAGTCATGACAAGGTGTGGATATGTATTTCAAAGTATATATGTTTACAATTATATATTTGTAATGAAGTGTATACGTATGCCAACATTGTAGAAACATCCTTTCAGTTCTGAGGAATAAACTACAATTCTAAGTTGTAATCTCTCTTTGAGGATGTCTATGGGATGTAAATGTGTATCATAGTATTTGATAAATATTTCAATGGCTACACAATCATGATTCTATGTCCATTTGCTTGGAATAATTTTTCCCTCTCTGTAGCATTGGGGATGTTTAATTTTGCTGTTGAGGTATGTTTCTTGTATGCAGCAGAAAGGTTGACCTTGTCATACTCATTCTGTTAGTCTGTATCTTTTTATTGGGAATTTGAGATAGCTTAAATTGAGAGATATTGATGACCATGGATTGTTGATTCTTATTATATTGTTTTCGTGTGTGTTTGTTAGACAGAGACAGAGCATAGCAAAGAGACAGAGATGCACAGAGCGTTGGTTTTTCTGTTTTCTCCTTTTGGCTTCACTTGTGTAAGATTTTTCCTGTGTTTCTATTGGTGTAGTTACTCTCCAAGGGTTGGAGTTTTCCTTCTATGAGGCACCTTCTATGGGGCTGGATTTGTACATATGTATTGTTTCCATATAATTTATCAGAGAACATCTGTAGCAATTGAAAACTTTGCTTGTCATAGTAGCCTGGGTTAACATCCCTGGTCTCTTAGTGTGTGCAACACATGTGTACAGATCCTTCTGGCTATTAGTGTCTCCACTGACAAATCAAATGTAATTCTAATATGTCTGCTTTTATGTATCACTTGGTTTTTCCCTGCAGTTTTCAATGTTTTCTATCTTTCTTTTAGTGTTCTTTATTCTTTCGATTATTAGGTAGTGAGTGGAGTTTTTGGTTCGATTTATTTGATCTGTATGCTTCTATTTAATTTCCTAGGCTTCTCCTCTTTAGTTTAGTGATACTATTTCTTCTGTAATTTGTTGAAAATTTCTCTCTGCCATTGACCCGAGTTCCATCCCCCCCCTTTCTTTATTATTCTTGTATACATTTCCTTAATTTCTTAGATTTTCTTGATTTTTAGTTTCAGAAATAATTGGAAAGGATTTAATTAAATTTTAAATATTTAACTGACCTATCCATTTCTTCTATCTTATCTTCATTGCCTGGGTTTCTTACTTTTATCTCTTCCATTCTGTTGATGAACCCTTCTCGGTAGTTCCTGTTTGCAGACTAAACATTTTGTTTCATGAATTTGCTCAGTGTATATTTTTATTTCTTCCACTTTCCTGTTCGTCATTGAACAGTTTTATTTCCTTCCACCCTTTGTTTTCTCTTTCTTGGCTTTATTTAAAAGTTTTATTTCTTCCAATTATACGCGTTTTCTCAGTTTCTTTATTCATTTCCTTCTTAAGGACCTCCCTCATCTTCAGGAGAGCTGATCAAGCCATTGGAAATTAAAAGTTCAATATAGTTAAATGCAAGAGGTGGTTTTTAAATTTTATTTTTTTCCATGCAGTGTGGACAAATCTGTTGAAAGTTAAAATTTTGATGTTTTTTTTTTTTTAAACGGAAAGGTTATTTTTATCCACTCAGAAGCATTGAACAATAAAAATTTAAATTTTCAAAATTGTTTTACATGAAAGAATTACAGTTTATAATTTCAGGTCCATGACTGATTAACAGTTATTTCAGAATAGAGACTCAATTAAAATTTAATTTCTAAAAACAGTTTTTACATGAAAATCATACTGTTTTCTTCAGATTGGACTGAATAAGAGATATAATTTTGATCAGGGAAAAGATGAATTTTAATCCATCTCTGGGATTTTTGAACTGATGTAAAGGAATTAAAAGTTAAGGTTCTTGGGGTTTGTTGTGTTTTGTTCTTTTGTTTTTGGCCAAAATATGAGGTGTTTTTTATCTTCCCTTGGGAGAAAATACAAGGAATTTAGCTATCAGAATTTTTTAATAAAAAGCTATTTGGGCTTTTTGGACTATGGAAAATTAAAATTTTTTAAGATTTAGAATGGAAATCACTTTATTTTCGGAAGGCGTCTCTGGTGTGAGATTTAAATTTCCACATTTTTTGGATGAACAAGGCTCGTTTTATTTATTTTTTGTTGTTTATTGAGTGGAGGTAGGGATGGTGTAGGGGGAAGGAGCTGGCTCAAAGTCAGAAATTTCATGTTTTTACATAGAAAATGTTTTTAATTTTTTATTTATACTTAAAAAAGTTAGTTCTTTTCATAATTGAAATAAAAAAAAAACTATAAAAGGACATTATTAAGTGTCATAATTTTAATGACATGTGTGGCCCTGGCTGTTGATTCTGATGGATTCACCAGAGGAAAATAAAACTTCTTATTCAGTGTCCTATACATCCGAGAATGTTTTAAAGTCAGTGCTTCCAATAATTAGAAGTGATGTTGGAGCAGCTAGAGCCAGAGGGGAGGGACAGAGACAGGGTGCATGTAGGGGATTGTTATCAGAAAATTGAAATTTTAGCAATTTTAAAATGGAAAATAATTTTTTGGCCCTCGGGAAAGTGAACCAATAAAATTTCATTTTTGAATATTTTTAAAGGGTGTTTTCTCTTTCAAAAGGGCTGATTGAAAAACTGGAATTAAAAGTTCAATACACTTTATGTGTAAATGTAAGTTTTTAAATCTCAAATTTTGTTTGTTACATGCAGGTTTTAAATGGAAAAGGTGGTGTTTTTATCTACTCAGAACAATTAAACAGTAAAAAATAATTTTTAAAATTATTTCACATGAAATAGTTGGGTTTTTTGAATCTCAGGACTAATGATGAATAAAAAATTCTAGAATGGTGGGACAATTAAAAAATTTAAAGTAGTTTTCACATGGAAGGTATTTTTTTCTATAGGATCAACTAATTTAAAAGTAAACATTTTGTATCTCTTAAATTAAAAAAGTTGATTTTTATTCTATCTCCAGAAAATTTAAAACAATGAAAAATGATTAAAAGTATTTTGTTAAAAGAAGCATTTTTTTCTTTGCGTAGAAGAAAAAATGAAAAATTACACTATTTTTAAATGAAATAAGTGGGTTTTTTGGGCTGGATGATGGGAAATTAAAATTTCAGAAAGTTTAAAACTGAAATTTTTTATTTTCAAAAATGCTCTGATGTACAATTTCTAATTTCCATTGTTTTTAAGTGAACAAGTCTGGTTTAACTAGGTTTTCTGAGGGTGGTGGTAACTAAAAGTCTGAGTGTTTTTACATAGAAATTTTTTTTTTCTTATTTTTACTCAAAAAAATTTCACAATTGAAATAAAAAACTTTAAATGATGATTCCTTATGGTTATAGTTTTAATGATGTCGGTGGTCCTGGGTGTGGAGTCTCCCTGTAGAAGGACCCCAGGTGAAGGGAAGGGTCAGGGATGTTGATGGAAACCAGCCAGAGCTTCTGGAGGCACCTGGAGCTTCATCACAGACTGGAATAAGGGAAAGTCTCTATTTGTAATGTTTTTTTTCTTTATTTTGTGGCGTGATGTGGCTGGCTCTAGTTACATAGACACATCCATTCTCTCCTCTGACTCTCCCTTCTACCCCCCACACCACACATGACTCCAACAGCTGGAAGCCACTCACACTCTAGTTAGAAGAACCCTATGTCTCTCTCTCTATCCCCCAGTACAGGTTCTACAGTTTCCTCTGGGAGTAAGGGCGGGGGACACTTATAGCCCAGGCCATTGTGGGATACTGAACTCTTTTCTTCTTTTTAACATTATTTATTATGGTATAGCGTTCTGTCTACCATGTATCCCTGCATGCCAGAAGAGGACACCAGATCTCATTACAGATAGCTGTGAGCCACCATGTGGTTGCTGGGAACTGAACTCAGGTCCTCTGGAAGACCAGCCAATGCTCTTAATCTCTGAGCTGTCTCTCCAGCCCATTGGACTCCTTTTCAAACCTGCCCCTGCTCAGTGGCACTGTACATATATTTTGCACATGTGTTTTGCACCTTTTTATCCACAGGGCTGTCTTCAGGTCCCGTTTTGCACACATGTGTTGCACACAACTTCTGCACAGGGCCTGCCTTCCATTGCAAAGGACCCTAAACTTACTTTGTCATCCCCCCACCAATTTTACACACACATTTTAAACATATCTGTTGCCCTGCCATTTTGCATATTGCCTTGCCTTCTGAATAAATCTTATGGACACAGATTTTACTCACAGACTATTATATAATACACAGCCCCTCCTATAATTCACAGGCCAAACCTCAGTATACATCTTCCCCATCCACAATAAACAGCCCTTGTGATCATACCCAGGACCCTCCCATAATAAACAGGACCAATGCATAATACACAGTCCATTTAATAATATACAGGTCATTCCCATAATACAAATTCCCATCTCATTATGACCCTGAAAAGTGACTGACATGAAGGCTGTGTCCTGAGGGATGACTGACTGGAGGTCTGTGGGTAAATCCTGAGAGATGATTGACAGTGGTGACTGCTTGGATGTAAGATCCTAAAGCAAATTAGAGAAACTGGGGAAAATAGAGGCCCCTGAGGAGACACTAAAGCAGTAACAAGACTCTGCATAGTCTGACAGGGAAACAGGCAGAAAGGCTTCCCTGACACCTGATGGAGAAACTGAGGCAGAGATAGTATTTCACAGGAACTGACAGAATAATTGAGACAGAGAAAGACCACCACATGAAGTGGAAACCAAGGAAGAAAGAGGCTTCTGAGTGATGGGTAGACTGAGGAATTGTGAGTCCTCCTCTGTGACTCAGGGGGGACTAAAAGAGATGTCTATGCAAAAATCTGAAAAACTAAGGCCACCACAGGGTCTGATGGTAAAACTGAGGCAGATAGAGACCTCTTTGGGGTCTAACAAAAAAGTGAGTTGGAGTGAGGCCTCTGCATGATCTTATGGGGAAACTGAGGCAGAGAAAGTCTTCTGTGCAGTTAATGGGGATTACTTAGGCAGACTGGCCTCCTTGGGTCCTGACTGGATATGTAAGGAATATGAGGGGTCTGACAAGAAAATTGTGGCAGAGAAAGGCATTTGACAGGGAAATTGAGGCAGACTGTGGCCTCTGTGGGATCTAACTGGGAATCTAAGAGAGAGAGGCCTTCGAGGGTTATGACAGGAAAACTAAGGCAGAGTGACCTTTTTAGTGTGCTATGAGGGGAAAACTGAGGCAGGGAGTCTTTGTATGAGAAGGAAACAGTCTAGTTAGAGAGAACTGAGGTTGTGGGAGCAAGGAAGACAGTGTGCAAGGGGATTGTCTTTACCCCCACTCCATCCCATGAGTATGGAGGATTGTGAGAAAACCACACAGGGAGCTTTATTTTCTTACTTATTTATCTTAAATAATTACTATTTATTTCACCAGTGGACTACACAAGCCAAGGGATATTCCTGATTCACTATGTTGTACAGGTAGGAACCCAATTAATATTAATTAATGTTTTAGATAATTGGAAGTGAGTTTGGAAAAGCTAGAGCCAGAGGGGAGGGTGAGGGCCAGCAGTGTGGGTGGGGCAGTTATCAGAAAATTAAAATTTTAGTGTTTTTAAATTGAAAAATTTAAATTATATTGCCCCCCCACCCCAGGATGATGGACTGAAAAAATTTAATTTTTGAATTTTTATTTAATGAAAATGGTGTTTTTCTTTTTAGCTTTTCAGTTTTTCTTTTCAGATTAAGCCATTGGAAATTAAAAGTTCAATATTGTTAAATGCCACAGGTAGTTTTTAAATATTATTTTATCCATTCAGTATGGACAAATATGTTGGAAATTAAAATTTTGATGTTTTTTTTTTCAAAAACGGAAAGGTTATTTTTATCCATTCAGAAACATTGAACAATAAACATTTAAATTTTCAAAATTATTTTACAGGGAAGAATTACAGTTTATAATTTCAGTTCCATGACTGATTAAAAGTTATTTCAGAATGTAGACTCAATTAAAATTTAATTTCTAAAAACATTTTTTTCATCAGAATGGACTGAATAAAAGCATTAATTTTGATCAGGGAAAAGATGAATTTTAATCCATCTCTGGGATTTTTGAACTGATGTAAAATAATTAAAAGTTAAGGCTCTTGGGGTTCTTTTTGTTTTGTTCTTTTGTTTTTGTCCAAAAGATGAGGTGTATTTTATCTTCACATGGGAGGAAAAACAAGAAGTTATCAGAATTTTTTTTTAAATAAAAAGCTATTTGAGCCTTTTGGTCTATGGGAAATTAAAATTTCATAAGATTTAGAATGGAAAACACTTTATTTTCAGGAGGAGAGTCTGGTGTGAGATTTAAACATCCACATTTTTTGGATGAACATGGCTGGTTTTATTTTTTTGTTGTTTATTGAGTGGAGGTAGGGGTGGTGTAGGGGGAAGGAGTTAACTCAAAGTCAGAAATTTCATGTTTTTCATAGAAAACAGTTTTAATTTTTTATTTATACTTAAATAAGGTAGTTCTTTTCACAATTGAAATTTTTTAAAAAAAACCTTTACAAAGACTTTATTAACTGTGATAATTTTAATGACCTGGGTGGCCCTGGCTGTTGATTCTCAGTGTAGAAGGCCCCCAGATGACAGAGGGGAAGGAGGATATGATGGAAACCAGCCAGAGCTTTTGAACCCACCAAGAGCTAGAAACATGATAGGCTGGAGAAGAGGGGAAATGTCCAAGTTAAACATATTATTTATTTATTTATTTGTTTCTTTGTTTCCTTATTGATTTATTTAGTGTTATTTTGGGGGTGACTGAACCAATTTTAATTTCATGGTTAAAAATATTTATTTATTTAAAGAAAATGGTGTTCTTATCTTTAGAAGGGATAATTTAGGAGTTGGAAATTAAAAGGTCAATAAATTTAAATAGAACAGGCAGTTTTTAAATTTTAAATTTTGTTTTTTAAATGCAAGGTAGATTTATCTGTTAAAAATTCAAATTTTAATATTCTTTAAAATTTTTAGTAGGTAGTAATTAATTGCCCCAGAGACATAGAACAATTTAATTTTCAAAATTGTTTTACATGGAAGAGTTGCAGTTTGTTGAATCTCAGGACTATAGGTCAATTAAAAATTATTCCACAATAGTGAGGAGTTAAAGTTTAACTTTTAAAAATTATTTTAAACACAAAAAGTGTATTTTTTCTTCAGAATGTATGACTAAGCAGTAAAATTTCAATATTTTCTAAAAAGAAATGTTCATTTTTATTGTACCCCCATGGTAGTTGAACCAGTGCAAGATAATGAAAAATTAAGTGGGCAGGAAGGGGAACAGCAGGGGGTATAAAAACATTTTTAAATAAAAAAGCTCCTAAGAACTTGTGGTATAAAATGAATATGTCAGAGGCATTTCTTTGTTGTTTCTAAATCTCTCTTTGTTAATATTCTCAGCTCTCTTCCACCTGTGTGACAGAAAATTATGCCACCCTGCGTAATATAGTGGGCTATACACCTTTCTAGCTTCATTTCATCCAGGTTGAAGAAAGGAATGTGCCTTTGGAGTGCAAATAGATAGCCTGGCCAGCTAATGGGTGCAGGGCCCACTGCCATTGAAATGCACATCTGCATATCTACAAAAAAGTCTTTGTCTGGGGTGAAATCCAAAGACAGGAACCACTGGGCTGTGTCTTTAAGCACAGTGTTAGCATATGGGAGGAGCTGAGGCCTTATGAGACAATCAGGTTTTACTGGTGACCTACCAGTCAGAAGTGGTGCAGGAACCTTCCTGTTTGTTGCCTGCTTCAGTCTTTGCTTTGAAGAGGATCTTGCATTGGCAATTTTGTGTGCTGTGCTGTTTTTGCTGCTGCAGGGATCTGAGCACAGAGCATGGCTGAGCTGGGAAAGCAGGTCATGGTGAGTGAGGGGCTGGTGTCCATAGATGGAATTGAGCACATGGTAAGGTGTGAGTCCATTCCTGATCTGGGTGGGATCCTACAAGCAGTGTCCCTCAGCAGTGAGGCACCATGTTTGTTGTCTTTGAAACTTTCTGAACCAAGCAAAAGGCCTCTGAGTCATGTTGTTATGTAGGCTGAATCTGTTCACAAAATTAGGACCAAGGAGCTATGTGGAGAAAGAACTTTTTTCAACTTCAACATGTTTTGGTTGCACCCAGGAAAATCAGTTTGCCAATTTAGAAAGGTTTATACTCTAAGTAACTTCTAGAGATTTTTCACTTTACATGTAATTGTAACTGTATGATTTATTTATAGTCAATATTGTGTACATTGTAAAAGGCATCCCGTGTTAGGTAGCACTCCCCTATTAAGGTGTGATGTTGAAGGGTAGGATTAATGATACAAGGATTTACTAATGCTCAGGAAGTAGTAAGTTTTACAAAATAGAATTTAGCTGAGGGACAACTACCTTTAAGATACTGAAAAGTTAAGTGTTTGCAACCAGGCCTGTTAAAGATTAGGATGGTGGGATCTACACAGGATTATCCAGACATTTGTCTCTGAACTGTTACATAGGAACCACTTCTCATCACCAGCCATTAGGCACAAACCTATATCAAAGAGGGGATTTTTACCAGCTGTTCATTGAGGACTTACAGGATCACAAGCAACCTTAAGGTCTGATGTGCCATAAAGTTTTTAAGAAAATCAAAGTTCATTCTGCCAATTGTTCTCATTCATATCTGTGTGATTTATATTTACTTCTTGTATATTTTGTTCCATGTCTACAAAATTACTTCTATATCATTACTACTCACATTTCCTTTTTGTATTTGCTTCTATAATTATAAATCTAGCATATGTTAGCTTCTCTATTATTTTAGGAAATTTTCATTTTGGAGTGAAACCCAGGTAGGGCTCAGCCTAGGAAGTTCTGATAACATTGTGCTGCTTCCCATTTAAGAAATACTTGTTGGATACTTGAAAATATTTTATTTGATATGATTTTGGTGAATATACCAAGCTTAGTAAATTTTTTGTATGACTTTTTACTTCATTTGTGGATTTTCTTTCAACAGGTTAGTTGTACTGTTAGATGTCTTCACTTTTTAGATTTTAAAGTTTTTTTGTTTCTTGTATTCTATCTTTGAAGTGTCAATATTTTGGATAGTTTAAAAATGTTTTATCTAAATTACATTTGTCCTGTTCTAAATTTTTTAATTAACTTATTACTATATTGGAGCTAGCTTTACTGGGATGGTTTTCTGAATTTTTTTTTTTTTTGTGTAGAGAATGCTGGTCTCACAATTGCTGTGGTCCTGGTAATGTCCAAGACCTCGGATTATATAACTGTGAGCATAGTTTTAATTACTGAGTAGTCATTAGATTTTTTGGTTCAATGTTTTTGGTATTCTGTATGCTTCTATTTACTTTTCTTCTTGCTTGGTTTAAGAACTTTATTTTGTGTGTAATTTGTTGAAAATTTTTCTGGGCCATTGACCTGAGTTTCATCTCTTTCCTTTTTTATTATTCTTTTATTCATTTTTAATATCTTAAGTTTCCTTGATTTTTAATTTTAGAAATTTGGGGTATGAATTAATTCAATATATTTTTAGTTGATATATCAATTTCTTTAATCTTATGTTCTCCTGAGTTGCTTAGTTTTATCTCTTTTATTCTGCCTATGAAGCTTGCTTGCTTCTGTATGTAGTTCCTGTTTGAATTAGTAAACATGTTACTTCAGGGATTCTCTCAATTTATATTATTCTTATTTCTTACATTTTGATATTGTGGGTTGATCAGCTTTATTTGATTCCTTCAAATGTTTGTTTTATCTTTCATGGCTTTATTCAAAGATTTCATTTATTTCCTCCAGTTGCATGTGTTTTCTCACTTTCTTTAATAGATGTATTTATGTACTCATTAAGGACCTCTATCATCTTCATATAGTTGGTGTTATGATCATTTCCTTGTTTTTCATTAATGTTTTAATATTCAGGGCCTACTGGGTTAGAATAGCTGGATTCTGGTGGAGAATTCTTGCCCTGGCTGTTCCTAACTTGTTCAGATGCTATCATCTAGGTATCTGGATTTGGGATGATTATAGGTCAAGTTCTTGACTTCTAGTCTGTAGGAGGATTATGTTATTTCATTGTAAACAATTGTCCAGCCTATGGGTTTAATAAAATGCCCTGATTAGGAAGGGCAGACAAGTGTGGGTGGGGCTACCCAACTAGGAGAACTCTGGGAACAGGTGGAACAGAGCAGAATGCCAGAGAGAAGCCAGAAGAATCAGAGGACAGCTGTGCTGCTCTGGGAAAGGTATGGAGCCACATGGCTGACCAGGATAAGAGTCATGGGTTAGAATAAGGGTAATGAGTCAGGAAGTTATATGCATGGGCCTTAGGCTGATCAGCCTGAAACTATTGTAAGTATCTTTGTGACTCTGCTGCTCTGTTTGTCTAAACCTAGAGGCTAGGCCCAGAAGTCTGGGCCAGAAACCTCGTACTACTAGTCTGTATGGGTTTTCTGTTCATCACTTTTTGTTTTCTATTTGGAATTTTCTAGAGTCTTGTATCTTTTGTGTTCCCTAATTATTGGCTACTCTCCTGGTGTGTTCATAGAGAATGCCTGAGGACAAACTTTAAGGGTTTTTTCTGGGGCATAAATTACACCTCTGCCTTTGATCCTATTCCTGCAATTTATCCACAGTTATCCCAAAAACTCACGGGATGACTGAGTTATAGATGTTGCTTTAAGGTGGAGCATTTCTAGTCACTTAATCTTTACACCTTAGCTAAATATGTATCACTGTGTCAATCAGCATGTACTTCAACTAGAAGCATTTTCCTTGAAGGATAAGAATTTCATTGATCTATAAACATAATGGTAAGTAATTTTAACTCAGTTAATTTCACTGCTTAGATTGATAATAGTAATCCATTTTTTTCAATGCTCCAAGGCTCCTCTGTCCTTCAATTCATAGTCTCTTACTCCCCCTTCTATATGTGTGTTTCTGACTCTGTGTGAGTGTATATTTGTAATACTAAAGTGTAGTAAATTTCCATGTCCTTTTCAAAGGGACATTTATAATATTTATCTCTTCTTCCCTTTTTACTCTACCACCTCCCCCATTCCAATTTAAATTTTTGTATCAAGTCATTTTATTTCTCTGCCCTCCGTAGTGATTCCCATGACATTTTATTAATTCACTGACCTTTATGGATATTACAATTTAAATAACTATCTGAAGATTAAGAACCAGTCCCTACAGTATCAGAAAACTTGTAATGTTTATATTCTTTGGGCTGGGATGCCTTACTCAAAATAGCTGTTTCTAGCTCCTTCTGTTTAGTTGAGAATTTTTTGGTTTTACTTTTCCAAATATCTGAATAAAATTACCTGGCTTGACTGTAAAAACATTTTAGTATTCATTCATCAATTTATGAAATCCTAAGGAGTTTTTATTTCCTGTATGTAGGGGGATTATGTTGTTCCATTGTAAATAATTGTCCTTGTCTATGAGTTTAATAAAAAGGGCTGATTGGCCAAAGGCAGAACAGGAAGTATGGGTGAGGCTACCAGACTAAGGAAACTCTAGAAACATGCAGAACAGAGCTGAATGCTAGAGAGAAGCTAGAAGAGGCAGAGGACAACTATGCTGATCTGAGAAAAGGTACTGAGCCCCATGGCTGAACAGGATAAGAGTGCTGGGTTAGATTAAGGATAAAGAGTTAGCAAGTTATATGCCTGGGCCTTAGGCCAAACAGCCTAAAACTATTGAAAGCATCTGTGTGTCTCTGAGGGTCCATAGGTCTGTGGGCCTAAACCTTAAGGCTAGGCCTGAAAGTCTGGGCAAGAAACCTCTTACTACAGCTGTATAATGTAAATATAATAAAACAAGCATGGATTAGAAGATATCTCTAGAATAAAATATGGACTGTATGTGTGTGTGTGAGTTTGTGCATGTACATATATATTTGTATATGTATATATTTATGGAACGATAATGCTGGGACATACAGTGTGTCTAATTTGCCTCTTGAGAAATCTCCATATTAATTTTTAAGTGGTTTTCCAGTTTGTATTTTCTTAAATACTGAACTTAACTTCTCCTTCCTGCACATCAATGCAGACATTTAGCTCTCTTTTAATTTCAGGCTCTTTGCCATTGTTGAATTAAAATTAAAAATTGTGATTTGTATTTTTGTACAGTAGCTAAATAGTTTAGATACTTTTAAATGTGTGTCCGTTATTTGTATTTTGTTTTCTCAGAATTCTGTATCTAGTTCTTTTCCCTCTGGTTAATATTTAAAATATAAACACACATGGAGTCCATTGCTTTTTCTTTTTAAATCACTTCATGACCTTGGTGGAAAATATGTTAATGGTGTAAGTCTATGTTAACATTTGTTTATGCTCCAAAAAATTATTTTAACTATGTTAAGGTTTGTAATGGGTTTTTTTTGCTGCACTTAATATTTTTTTTTCATATTTATAAGATTTCAGGGAGAGCACACTGTTTTTTATAAGCAACCAAGGCTCATCTTTGGGAAAAACTATTCCCCATTTATCAATAGTCATTAGTTTCCTGTATTAACATTTCTAGAGATCCAGTCTGATTTGAACCCCTCAGCAAAAATTTCTATGTTAGTTTGTTTGCTGGCAATGTTTTCTCCTTCAGCTGTTATCTTCCTGAACGGTTAAGGAATCATCTTCCTTGCGAACTGTGGACTTGGCCTCCTACTTACTCCATGATTTCTCTTCTGGAGGTGCAGATCTCCTCTTCTAGCCACCTCATGATTGTAGTTGCTGGCCTGCCATGCTATCTCCACTGGCCTTGCTCTTACACTAGCTCTGCAGTTTAGCTGCCAATTACATTTCATTCTGCCTTTTGGGAATATGCTCTGCCAGTGATGTTATGGTATCTGGCTTAATAGAGGTACAGCACCTTGCCTGGTGCTTTGTTTTCTCTTGCTTGCTTTTGGGTGGTGAAGACTTAAACCAGTCTTCAACACACCAGCATCTAGTATTTTCTAATTAGGCAAAACAGAAATACTCAGCAACGGGAAAACAAGTCTTTCCTATAGTGACCATTAGAATTGATATGTATATTTAAATATGCAGATATATAACTAAAAATATGTAGGTTTTCTCATAATCCTCCATACTCATGGGATGGAGTGGGGGTAAAGACAATCCCATGGCACACTCTCTTCCTTGCTCCCACAACCTCAGTTCTCTCTAACTAGAGTGTTTCCATCTCATACAAAGTCTCCCTGCCTCAGTTTTCCCCTCATACCACACTAAGAGGTCACTCTGCCTCAGTTTCCCTGTCATAACCCTTGGAGGCCTCTCTCTTACACTCCCAGTTAGATATCACAGAGGACACAGTATACCTCAATTTCCCTGTGAAATGCCTTTCTCTGCCTCAATTTTCTTGTCAGACCCCTCATATTCCTTAAATATCCAGTCAGGACCCAAGGAGGCCAGTTTGCCTAAGTATCCCCATTAACTGCACAGAAGACTTTCTCTGCCTCAGTTTCCCCATCAGATCATGCCTCTCTCTAACTCACTTTTTTGTTAGATCCCAAAGAGGTCTCTATCTGCCTCAGTTTTACCATCAGACCCTGTGGTGGACTTAGTTTTTCAGATTTTTGCATAGACATCTCTTTAAGTCCCCTGAGTCTCAGAGGAGGACTCACAATTCCTCAGTCTACCCATCACTCAGAGGCCTCTTTCTTCCTTGATTTCCACTTCATGTGGTGGTCTTTCTCTGTCTCAATTATTCTGTCAGTTCCTGTGAAATACTATCTCTGTCTCAGTTTCTCCATCAAGCATCAGGGAAGCCTTTCTGCCGGTTTCCCTGTAGACTACACAGAGTCTTGTTACTGCTTTAGTGTCTCCTCAGGGGCCTCTATCTTCGTCAGTTTCTCTAATTTGCTTTAGGATCTTACATCCAACAATAAATAAAGAAATTATACACTATATTGTGGTGGGATTTATAATATATTTTAGAAACTTTCCGCCATAGCTATATCCAATATTTTTTGAGTGTCATTAAAAATTTAAACTGCCATTTTGTTTTAACAATTATAAAAATGTCAGTTTCTGCCTGAAGTGGGTTGGTTGTGGTTATCTGGATGTGTCCCTAGAGAGTGCAGCCACCAAGGGATTTCCTGGGAGCCACTCAATGTTTAGGCTATAAGGCAAATTGGGGGCATATTGTTGGGTGAGATAAGTTGACTGGGAAGTTTACTAGCGGCCGTGGTATTAAATTAATTTTACATCTTAAGGTTTTCTTCTCTTCTGATTGTAACTTTAAAGCCTACAGAAGAAAACTTGCAGCTCTTACTTGGGTCTACAACGTCTGGTTATATTTCATTGCCCTTGCTATTTAGAAAATCTTTCCACCTCAGTTTCTCTCTGAATGAAAGCCATTTCCCCCAGTCCTTGGTAAAGCATTCCATGTCACTCATGTGAACACCAAGACCCAACATAAAAGTAGGTAGTTTGTTGTACTTTGAGCGATGTATCATAAAACTGATTTTGAGGATTTTACAGAGTTAATTATTATCCTAGATAGGTGCCAGATTTAGCAAGAGGGGTTTGCACTGAATTCAGATTGCTTGTACATTTGAACTGGGTTCAACACGCTACACAGTGGGCCATCTGTCCTTGAGAACTGGACTGCTTTCCTGAGAATAATTTTAAAAATCTGTTAACAAGATAGCTGGTCAAACAGTCTTTTTGAAGACTTAAGTCAGCTAATAGTAGAAAATCGGTCTTGTTGGATGGCAATACATCTGTTTTCTTATGTTGTCCTAAGATAGAAAACAAGACTTATATGTTTCACAATTCTTGTGGTATAATGGTGCCAGTTATAACACACTTTTTATTCATCAAAATGCTCAAGAAAATACCATTCTGATAAATCACAGATATGAATATGCTCAATAGATGAAATATATTCATGGGAAAAATACACTAAAATACTAGCTGTGGGAAAATTTGCATATTCTTTATAAAATAATTATAGTAGCACACAATGAATTACGGACATAAGTAAATAATATTCAATCAATGTGTCCCAATACTATGATTGATTAGATTTTCCCACCAGAGCATTATTTATCTGGTGGGTTAACATTTTGAATCTTTGTTTTTTTCTGCTTGTTATGCTGTAGTTATGGTTTTTTTCACTCTGGTTGGCTAGAGGTCTAGACTTAAAGACTTGTTGTTTTAGACCTGCTTAGTTGTCTGCAGTTGGTTAGGCCTTTAAAATGGCTTATATATTTATATTTGCTTTATGTAGTTTGGCCTATGCACTTTGTTGGTTTTTTATCTTAACTTAATTTATTTGTATTAATTTTATGCCACATAGCCCATGGCTTTTTTGCATTTTTTACATTTTTGTTTTTAGTTGACTTTCTTGATTTGTCTCTGACTCTGCCCTTCTTTTCCTACCTATTCTAATTGCCCACCTACTTCTACGATACTCACCAAGGGTCAAAAGAACTCCTTTATTTAAAAATTAATATTCACAGAATACAAAAAGATGTTCCCACATCATTATGCCATTGTTTTTTGGAAAGTGTCAGAAAATACTGAATATTTGTAGATTTGTAGACGCTGCTGCAGATTATGAAGCTCATTTAAGTGAATAAATATATTTTCTTCATTTGAACATGTTTTTCTTTATGGTGACTTTCTTTTGATTGCTTGTGGATCCTCAGATAGTTGGACACTTTATCAAGGAAAATTCTCATTGTGGGTGTGATATGTGGCTCTAGAACCTCAATTCATATTTTGTATTTTGTGTCTAATATGCTAGAGGTAACTTATCAACCAGCTTCCTTCTAATATTGTCATACTTTTACTTTATACTAATATAGACTATATCTCTGAATCACATGAAATACAACAAAGCAAACAAAATTCTGATTAAATAGTATGGTATCCAGATATATTTTGTTTTTGTGATAAAGGTTAGTCTGTAACTTTGGCTGTCCTGTAAGTTGTTCTGTACACCGAGAGAAACTTAGCCTTATAAATGTTAATGCCTTTGGCTTGCAAGTTCTGAAATAATGAGGAGACTATAGTGAAGTATTGTATATTTAATAAAACAGTTAATCTGGAATATCAGATGACTGAATCACCCTCAGTCGATACATGAAGGCCACTGAGTGGTTACACATGCTTGTTTTTCTAATATCACTCCAAAGACAGAGATCTTCTGGATCTCTGAGGGCTAAAAATATATTAGCCATGCTGTGGTAGCTCACAGCTTTACTCCTAGCTCTAGTATTGTTGAACCATGAAATAAAATAGCTGGACAAGGAAAAAATATATAATGCAGGAGATGTCAGAAAGTCAGCAATTCTGTGTGAGATATCAGACAAGCTGACAACCTTTCAAAGAGTACTTACTTATTTGGCCTGAGAGTTTGGCTAGGTGAGAATTGGCTTTGGTTTGTTTCTCTTTCTGAAAACTGAGCTTTTCCCCAATATCTGGCTCTGGGATTTAATATAATAGTAAGTAAAAGTTGTGCAATATCAAGCCAACATTTCTGTTTCCCAGGGTGGCATTTATTCATTATATTAATACTATCTATGTCTTTTAAGTAATTGGATTGTAAGATCATGGCGTTCTTCCTCCATTGTTGTACTTTTCTGATGATTTTTAAAAATGAGTATATTATTCATATGCATAATTATACAACAACTTTAAATGGACTCTTCAAAATATTATTTCTGCAAGCTCAAACATGAAATAATCATTATATTTGTTTCTGTATATACTGGCAACTGAACCCTCATATACATATAGGAAGAGCTCTGTAACACTGAGCCATCTGCCCTTGGCTGTTATAATTATTTACAATTAAAATATGTAGCACTCATGATTTTATCTATCCTTTTGTAACGGTTTAAAGATGCAGTGCCTTTTAATAAAATCTTACTGATATTACAATTTAAGTTAGGGTAATTTCCAGTTCTGGAAGAAGAATATTGAACTAAAGTAAATACATTAGTCTTTGTAGAAACTTTGAAATAGTGAGTTTTGTATATCTTTGATTGATGAATTTCTGCCTCTGAGACAGGAGTTTCATATGTACTTTGGATGTTCTTGACTGACTTTTTTAATCTAAGCCTGTATTCAACTCAGAAGTAGATTTACCTACCTCTACCTTAAGAAGTGGTAGGATTAAAAATGGGTGCAAATGCTGCCAGTTTATCCATTTTAGATTCTTTTTCATAGTTAGTAAGTGCTCATACAACTATTTTTCTGTACACCCTTTACTGTTGACCTGTTTGCCCCTCTGTGTTTTATTAATAGGCATTTCTCTTTCAAGATATTATACCAATCAGAGAGTACAAAAATGAGTGGGGTGAACCTGTTATTATTAAGTTTTATAATGTGATTAGTAATTTCAGTATAATGTTTATGCCATGTGATATATGTGGAAGCATCAGAAATATATGATTATACAGTCAAAGAAGTGTACATTTACAATGCTTTCAATATTGTGATTTCTGTTGTACACATGTATGGAATATTTTAGAATGTCGTGACCTATGATGATGTGCATGTCAACTTCACTTGTGAAGAGTGGACTTTGCTAAATAATTCCCAAAAGAATCTCTACAAAGATGTGATGCTGGATACCTACGGGAACCTCACTGCTATTGGTGAGAATGAATTTTCATTCATGTTTTAAAGTAAGAAAAAGGGTGCTTTTTTTAGGATTCTCTTCTGTAATTTAAATGAAAAATAAGAATGAGCTGAATAAATTGCTCATAGTTTTAATTACTGTGAGTACAGAAACTTAGTTTTTCCCAACTTTCAAATAAATTCCATGCATTTTTCACACTATATTTTAGGATTCAATTGGGAGAATCACAAAATTGAAGAACGTTCTCACTCTTCTAGAAGATATGAAAGGTAATTTTCATGTTCAACCGGATAGAAATGGTCCCTTGATAAAATGTAGTTTCCTCAAAGTTCAAACAAAAGTATTTGTGCAAATAAACACATATTAAAGTGCATTGATGAATATTAACATCTCAGAAAATTATATATTTCAATTTTAGGTAAGTGAATTGAATTTGCAAGGCAGTATGTGAAAAAAGAAGACCACTATATAAAACTTTAACCAATATGACTACTTCAATTATAGCACCATGTGTAAGACGCTTTAAATTTTTGATCCATTAATTTTACACTACAAATATTACACAAGTGATTCATATTTAAAATATAGAAAAACATTATAAAATGTTTTTATAGGCAAAGCTATATACTATACATAGTAAAGCCTGTATTACTTACATACTCAAATTGTGGTTGTCATAGAGGAACCTTCAATCCTATACAATATGTTTCTGAGACACAGAAAGTCACTGTGTGTGAATTCAATAAAGAAAGATTTGGTTTTTTCTATACTGCATATATTACATGTCATTCTAAATACATGTCATATGAGCTGAGAGATGTGGGAAGATATAACATACCAATTTTTGTAAATATTTAGAAGATATGTACCAATCCCAATGTTGAATTTTATTCAAAATAAGTAATTTGTAAGCTTCAGTGTAAATATATGAAAATACACAGGAGAAAATCCCTATGAGTGCTGAATGTGTACACATTTGTTTGGTCTAGAACATATTGAAAATGTAGTATGAATCGCATTATAGTAAATTTCACGAATACTAGAAATGTTTTAAAGCTCTGACAGTTTCCTGTTTTTTAAAATATGAAAATATCTCATTTCAAAATATGTCATTGAGTGGGAATTGTGTAATAAAAAATTTATCCTCACAACAGACTTTGAAGATTCAAAATAACTCTAAAAAGACATTTTTAATACTTTAGAAAATAACAGTGATTTCTATTTACATTTATCCATAATTGTAAAATTAAATCATTATATGTAATGATTTAACAGTGTACTAAATGCATTAAGTAATATGTCCAAATATCGTTGCAGGCATGAAATAACATGTGTATATACTCAATGTGTTAAAACCATTGCATATGAAAGTCATCTTCAAAGTCGTAAAAAAACACATACTGGAGAGAAACCCTATGAATGTAATCAGTGTGGTAAAGGCTTTGTAAGGCACAGTAATCTTCACATTCATAAAAGAACACATACAGGAGAAAAGCCCTATGAATGTAATCAGTGTGGTAAAGTCTTTGCATATCAAAATGTTCTTAAGAGACATAAAATAACACATACAGGAGAGAAGCCCTATGAATGTAATCAGTGCCATAAAGCCTTTGCATATCAATGTAGTCTTCAAAGGCATAAGCGAACACATACTGGAGACAAACCCTATGAATGTAATCAGTGTGGTAAAGCCTTTGCAGTTCAAAGTTATCTTAAGACACATAAAAGGACACATACTGGAGAGAAACTGTATGAATGTAATCAGTGTGGTAAAGCCTTTGCACAAATCAGTTATCTTCAACACCATAAACGAACACATACTGGAGAGAAACCCTATGAATGTAATCAGTGTGGTAAAGCCTTTGCACAAATTAGTTATCTTCAACACCATAAAGGAACACATACTGGAGAGAAACTGTATGAATGTAATCAGTGTGGTAAAGCCTTTGCATATCAAAGTAGTCTTCGAAATCATAAAAGAACACATACTGGAGAGAAACCCTATGAATGTAATCAGTGTGGTAAAGCCTTTGCACTTCAAAGTAATCTTAAGACACATAAAAGAACACATACTGGAGAGAAACTCTATGAATGTAATCAGTGTGGTAAAGCCTTTGCATATCAATGTAGTCTTCAAAAGCATAAAAGAACACATACTGGAGAGAAACCCTATGAATGTAATGAGTGTGGCAAAGCCTTTGTACACTACAATCATCTTCAAAGGCATGAAAGAACACATACTGGAGAGAAGCACTATGGATGTAATCAGTGTGGCAAAGCCTTTGCACGGCACATTCATCTTCAAAGGCATGAAAGAACACATACTGGAGAGAAACCCTATGAATGTAATCAGTGTGGTAAAGCCTTTGCAGATCAAAGTTATCTTAAGACACATAAAAGAACACATACAGGAGAGAAGCCCTATGAATGTAATCAGTGTGGTAAAGCCTTTGCACAACAAATTAATCTTCAAAGCCATAAAAAGAACACATACTGCAGAGGAACCCTATGAATGTAATCAGTGTGGTAAAACCTTTTCACAACAAAGTCATCTTCAAAGCCATAAAAGAACACATACAGCAGAAAAACCCTATGGATGTAATTAGTGTGGTAAAGCAATTGCAAGACACAGTATTCTTCAAAAGCATAAAAGAACACATGTTGAAACCCTATGAATGTAACCAGTGTGGTAAAGCCTTTGCATACCAAAATTATCTTAAGACACAGAAAAGAACACATACAGGCGAGAAACCCTATGATTATAAGCAGTGTTGTAAAGCCTTTGCACAACAAAGTCATCTTCATAAGCCTGAAAGAACACATAGAAGAGAGAAACCTTATGAATGTAATCAGTGTGGTAAAACCTTTGTATATCAAAGCATTCCTGGAAAGCATAATATAATTCATATGGGATGGAAAGCCTAGTACATACAGGAGAAGAAACCTATCAGTTATTCAGTGGGCAAAGCATTTGCATATATCAGAATTATTCTCAATCATCAGAAATAAATCATACTGAAGTCAATCCAATTAAAATGAGTGTGGTAAAGTCTCACTTTATACAGAAGTCACTTTGTTTGTACAATGTTAAAGCCTCTTTATATTATAATATTCTTTATGTACATCAGAAAGATCGTGAGGCCATTTCTTTTTAGTGTTTTTAGAATGATACACAATGCATTCTGTGGAGAAATTTGCTTATCTCTATAAAAAAATTGTTACAGTATATAATAAAGACAGGCAGATGGGAACAAAATTCCAGAGTTTATGGCCTCACAGCAATGCTTAGTAAGATATTCCTATCATAAAATTATGTTTCTAATGGACAGACAATTTGAATATTAGTATCTATCTCTTGTCTTATGCCTAGGATCCTGACAGTTCTCAAAAGTGACTGGAAATTTGGACAATATGATTGTTTTAGGAAATTGTGAGGATGTTTGCAGTGACAAAGTTTCCCTTCATGGATTTCCCTGAGACTATAGTGACCTGGGTCAGAATATAGTTAACTAAAAAAATAACATCTTAGTCCGGATGATTTACGTGAACATTTGTTTCTCCTTAGTGACTTTCCTTTGATTGCTCATCAAACCATTTAGTAGGAGGAGCCATTCTGTATAAATTTTATCATTTGGAGTGTGATATGAGCTTCTAGAGCCTCAGTTGATTTTCAGCTCTCTGTGTCTACTGTGTTCTGTTTGATACTAATGAGCTTGCTTGCATTTTGGATTGTCATGCCTTTACCACCATTAATATACTCTGTGTCTTAATTACATATGATATAGTAATAGGCAATGATATTCAGTATTAGAGAAATTTGTTAGCCTGAAATATTAATTTTTCTCTTTTTGAGAATAAGTTATGGGTGTATGTTCCTAACTGTCCTGAAAGTTTCTCTGACATAACAGGTTGGCCTTCAACTCATAGATCCTCCTATAGAAAAAAATCTCACTATTCCAAATATTTTAAAAGATGTAACAAAACTCTTAACGAAGAACATGACCATAAAGACACTGTAAATACTTTATGTTCTAATTTCTTTTTACAATTGTACCAGATTGTAAACTTAATTTGTACAGATATAAAGATTAAACCATGTATTTTATGTAAAGCTTTACATGAGTTTAATATGTTTGCAGGCATAAATAAAGTCAACTTGAAGAGAAACCTTTTATATGTACTCAATCTGTTATGGCATTTGCATATGACAGTCAGTCTCAAAGGCATTAAATAATATATACTGCAATGAAACTATGAATACAATCTGTGGTAAAGCCTTTGCTTGACACTCTTCTTTTCAAGAGAATCTCTACAGGATCTAATACTGGAAAGAAAATCTCTAAATGTCAGTGGAGTAAAGCTTTACATAGCATCGTGATCTTAAAATGCATAGTTACCTGGAAAAAAATCCCATTAGTGAAATTAGTGTGTCTCAGTCTTTGTATATATCAGTAATTTTTTGAAATCATAAGAATATATGTTATACTTAAATGAAACCCTATGAATATACTCAGTGTAGTAAAATTTTGTACTTTATAAAGGAGTCAAATTTTTTTTTGAAATCAATTTTTAAAGCCTTTGCATATTATAAAATTCTTTGGTACCTACAAAAAATACCAAAGGTTATTTATTATGAAGTATTTGGTATGATCTTTAGATATCAGTTACAATTAGTTATATAACAATATTGATTCTATGCAAAATAGGTATCAACATTCTGTTCAACGTTATTATTTTATTCTTATATGGTTTGTACCAATAAACTAATGAAAGAATGAATGTGATACCATATGTATAGGGTAAAGAACCAGTCAAAGAAACAAATCATGACAATGAAATTAGAGTCAAATGGTTAAACAGAGCCCATTAAAATAAACACACTTTCAGCATGAAACCAAAGATAAAGAAACATAATCCAGGCTTGACTACCTGAGAAAAAACCCACTAGTTCCTGAGTGTGAAATTCAGAGATTCTAGATGTTGTAAAAACACTAATATATGTTACAAATATTTATGGTGTGTGTGCATGCAATGTGATTGTGTATTTGTAGCCCATGGCTGATATGCGTAATTATAATAGTCTGTGCTTTCTCCTTTTGTTAATCAAGGTCAGTTTTCAGCCTTGCATAACACAGATCTTTCCCACTGTGTTGTCTCACTTAAACGAGATTAGAAAACATATTACCATAGTAAATGATTTTCTTCTTTTTAGTTTGTAAAAATAATTTCACAGAAGGATAGAGAAAGATGTTATAGTGATTTTTCCTGGTCCCTGATCACTAGAGGTCCAGACACACAGACCTGCATCCCTAGACTCCTTAGCTGCTCAGGCTCAAAAAAAAAAGACTCAGATGCTTGTATTAACTTCATGCTGTTTGGCCTATGGCTCATGGAAAATTGCTAGCTATCTCTTACATCTTAAATCAACCCATTTCTAGTAAACTTTCTGCCATGGGGTCCCTGGCTCACCTGTGTTCCTTACATGTTGCTCCTTTGGGCAGCTGGCTCAGTCTGTCCCTGACCCCACCCTTCCTTTCCTACCTATTCTGATTCCTCCACCTACTTTTTCTATGGTGCCTGTCAAGGGCCAAAAGAGCTCCCTTATTTAAAGATTGAGATTCACAGCATACAGAAAGGCATTCCCACATCAGAAAGAGAGGGCAGTTTGAAGAATAAATTCTCTTTGCATATGGGAATATTTGTAGTATCATACCTTAAAATAGATTTATGAAATACTTTTATATAATTTTCATGAAATCTGCACCATCCTAATTTGTATGCAGTAATGGTCACCCAGGTCATAGACTGAGTTACAAAAAGGTCAGGCACAATCAAAAAAGTTCCAATCTCAGAATAAATTTTAAATATAGCATCCAAGGTTACTCTGAGGCATGGAGATGATGTCACCTCCATAAGTTGGTTCTGACCACAAAGCTGGAAAATAGTAAACTGACTGGTTACCATACATGTGGTGTCATCTCAAGGTTCATCATGTCATATTCCAGGAGATCACAACTGCTGGTGACCTCTGAAACAATAAAATGAGATGTCAAAGAAAGATAACCATCTGTTGCTTCAGAGGTCAGGTGATCAGTGAGGTAGGTAAAGAGGGGCAGGTTCTGAACCAGATAATTCTCACTCAAAGACTTTAATTGGATTGAAGATGTGACCCCACAATCTGGAAGTGGATGGACACCTGTCACAAAGGTACCTGAAGGAAAAAAAATCATTTCATTGGAAACCAATAAAGGGGAAGAACAGTTTGAAGTGTCATGGGAGGGAGGGAAGAGCCCATCAGTCCAGGACAACTGTCACCCCAAAATGGCTGTCACTTTGGGACAGGAAGTGCATTGAAGAGAGTGAGATATCATGGGAAGGATGCATAGGACCAATACCCCAGAACACCTGTCACCTTAGAAACTGAACATGGATGAACATGCCATCTCAGGAATCAAAAGTTGGTGATAACTCTGAAAGATCATGGGAGGGAGAAAAATTACCACCAGCCCAAGGAACATGTTACTCTGGGCACTGGAAATGGGCATGAAATAGGGAGGCTCTGTAGACACTTGACCTCTGATTAATTATTTTTTTCTCCCCCACACACCATCCCTGCTGGTTCTCCAAGTAACCTGGCACATGTTTACTGATACCCATTTTCTTGAGGGGCATCAGGTACTAGACTTCAAATGACATCAGATTAGACCTCATATGCACATGGGAGATATTAAACCCTGGAGAAAGATGGAGACATGGAGAAAACGGAGGCATGTGAGAAACTGATGTCTCAGGAAGGAACTCAAGCATGGAGGAAAACTGGGTCACAGGGGAAACTGACATATAGGATAACTGAGGCACAAGAGGAAACAGAGGTACAAAGAGGACTGAAGCGCTGTGCTCAGATGGTAGAGTTCTAGTTCTCAGTAATTATAATAGTGGATACTCAGTACTCAGGGTTCTGGTAATTCTGTGGTACCAGTCATAAATATTCAGTACTTACAGTGATGGATGCTCAGAAATTAGTGCTGAGTGCTCAGTCGCTATAGTGCTACATAGTGACACCTCGGGGTATGGGATACTTATTGGGAGTCTGTTCTTACATGTGGTCAGAAGCAAGAAAGTGGCGCTGCCCCCACCTCAGTTTCTCATCACTTCCAGTAACTAGTCAACCTGAAAAAAATTAAATTAGGATAAAATTTAGTTTCATTATTTTTCATCCCTGGACCTTGGACTTGAAGGGCAGCAGTTGAAGAGCATGATCATGATTGTTCCTTATATACTATCCAGTGAGTGTCATAGGGTTTTAGGCATCTCCTTGCCTTGGGTGAGTAATGTTACTGGGTTCTGCTAATTAGTGACAGACTTGGGTGTCCTGATGTTGCTAACTAAGCTATTATTTACACGTCTTAAACCATTTTTTACTATCCTCATTACAAGGCATCTGATTCACATAAATGTATAAATATTATTAACAAATAATACACCAAGGTGTAGTGGAATTAATAATGAATGATAGGCTTTTCATTAGGCACCTGAAAAAATGGGAAAAAATAAGTTTAACTTTTACAAGTTATTGGAAGCAAAGATACTACAACAGGCATGTCAGAACTCATAATCAGAATTAAAGAAATGGCTTACTAGACACTCACTAGACAGAATTATCTGGAAATCAACTGGAGAGCTCCAAACAAACCTTTTCTTTGGTCAAATGTTCCACATGTTTGTCATCAACCCTGGTGTTTTCTGTCCACTGGGGCCTTGAAAATTTAAGACTACAAATATATATATATATAAATATATAAATATTTAAATTTACATTTTAAAGAATTTATTGTTGACACTAAGTTAACATTTTAAATTAGTAAATTTTTAATTTTTAAGAATTAATTTAAAAAGGGCTTCATTCTTTGTTTGTTTCTGTGTTTTGCCCCTTAAGATATATGAAGGCCTTCTGGAAAATGTAGTTTGTTTCTCTGCAGTCACAGAGGACAAAAATATGACCATAATTAAAACTTACAAAAAAAATAAATTTTTCAGGTAAGATAAAGAAAACTGGAGGAGAATTTAAAATAATGAAGCTTGATTTTAAGAAAAAAAATCTGAAAAATTCCCCAGGCACTGTACCAAATGTCATATATTTCAGGTAAATTATGAAATAACAGTATGTTTTCTTGAAGATACTTTTTTGGAAAAACTAGAAAACAAATATTTCATTTTTTTGTTTTTGTTTTTTTGTGTGGGCAGAGAGAATATGTGGATGCTCAGACATTTTTTTACCCCAAATTGTGGGGTAGTTAGGGAGCTGATTACAATATTTATTTTTATAATTTTTTTTGTTTATAATGAGAACTGAACATTTTGACATTAGCCATGTGGGGGGGTGGGGACAGGGCAGCAGGTGAGGATTGAGGTTCAGTGTGTTGACCTAAGAAAAGTGACTCTGTGGTTTAATATCCAAACCCACCCACAGCTGCTTTCCCTCCCCAAATGACCCAGAAGGTTATATGAATTACATGATGTTAGGCCTATGTTAACTTATTTCTATTAATCTTTCTCGCCATATGGCCTGTGGTTAACCTCGACATTTACATGTGAATTCTTGGACAGCTGGATCAAGACTCTTCTGGCTCTGCCATTCTTGCTGTCTATGCTTGACTTTCCTGCCACCTGCCTTTAAGATGCCCTGTCATGGGGGGAACTGTCTCTTTATTAATCAGTGACCTTCACAGAATACAGAAACATAGCCCGCATCAGTGAACTGCGGTAACATAATGTATATTTAATGAACGAATTGTCAGTAATATCAGAGGACACAATCACCCATAGCCAAGACATGAAGGTCAGGCAGTGGTGACTCAAGCATTTACTCCCATCACTTGGGAGACAGAAATTTATCTCAATCTCTGAGTTCAAAGCTAAACAGAGCCAGTCCAGGGCACACATGATTAGGAGAGTTGGAGCAGGAAGTAGAATAGCTGGGTAGGAATAAAAAAATATGTAAGTCAGAAGACTGATGTTCTCTCATGATTTCTGAGATGGCAGTCAGTCTGAAGACTCGTGGGGACAGGAGCTACCCTCTTCATCCCGAGGAGTTGTCAGAGTGAGAATTGGCTGTGGTTTGTTTCTGTCTCCCTGATATTCCAGCTTTTCCACAATATCTTGCTTGAAGTTTTTTATTGTGTACTAAATAGAATTGATGCAATACATGAGTGGAAACTGAGTCACTAGAGAACAGTGATTCACAAGGTAACTGAGGCAGAATACTGAGACATGTGGGTAATTGAGGCACAAGGAGAAACAGGGAGAAACTGAGGTCCAGTGGAAGTTGAAGCACAGGGGTAACTGAAGCACAGCAAAACTGAAGTGTGTGGGAAATTGAGGCACAGGGAAAGTGGGGTATGGGATAAAATGAGGAATGAGGGAAACTGAGGCACTAGAGACAACTTATTCACAGGGGAAACTGATACATGTAGAGAGTTTAGGCTTTGGGGAAAACTAATGCATAGAGGGAAACTGAGGCACGAGGGAGAACTAAGGTGAAAAATTCAGACAAGGGCAGAAACTGAGGTACCAGGTTGAGTGGGGAAATACTAGTATCAGCTGAGTTCAGTGTGGCTATACACTGATTTTTGAATCCTCCCCAAATATTCCCCATACAGATAGCAGTGACAACACCATGGTGGGACATGTGGTCCCTTCAGAGTCCTCAGCATTCAAGTCCCTGAGGGAGGAAGGCAGGGCTTAGACCTGTCACTCACAGACCTTAAGTCAAGGGGGCAGGGTTAACACTATTGGATTCAGGAAGGTAGGAATAACAGATATCCATGTCCACCACAAAACAGATAGTCAGGGCCTTAAACCTGTCCCTCACAGCTCCTGAGGGAGGAAGGCAGGGCTTAGACCTGTCACTCACAGACCTTAAGTCAAGGGGCAGGGTTAACACTATTGGACTCAGGAAGGTAGGACTAACAGATATCCATGTCCACCACAAAACAGACAATCAGGGCCTTAAACCTGTCCATCACAGCTCCTGAGGGAGGAAGGCGGGGCTTAGACCTGTCACTCACAGACCTTAAGTCAAGGGGGTGGGGTTAACACTATTGGACTCAGGAAGGTAGGACTAACAGATATCCATGTCCAGCACAAAACAGACAGTCAGGGCCTTAAACCTGTCCATCACAGCTCCTGAGGGAGGAAGGTGGGACTGATTTGTACCTGTCAATCCCAGAACCTGAAGGAATAAAGCAGGACAAACACGTTCTGGACATAACAAAATAATTGTTCACCTTAACCTCTGACCTTCACGGCTGTTTAGGGTGACCTGTGACCTTGTGGGTCACTCTGGGGTCACATCCAGTATCTGGAAGGGATCCTTAAAAAGGAACAGAATGGGAATCTTGCCCATGTACACAAGAAAAAAGTAGGGTCCCACAGCCATTTTGACATCTGACATATGGGGCCTGAGTCATTTTCTACTTGAGAATTACTGATCATGAGTCACTCTGAAGCTTCATGGGCATGAGCTTGGGTGCCAATCATAGGTACTGAGCCCTACCCTTTTCCTCTGACTCAGTGTCCCCACCTTGAGGAAATGTCTAAAACTCAGAAACAAAATGGATCTTTCTGCTCCCTCAAGTATTTACCTTTCCCCTTCCTCCCTCAACTTACCAAATCAGCTTTCAGTTTGCATCTGTAACAGAAGGAAAAGTTGACTTCTGACCCCATCCACACGGTCCCGAAATCATTTGACTGGGTCAGGAAGGTGACTTCTCACCACCAGTCTTGTGACCCCCCAGACTCACTTTACAGGTCATCTATTTGACCTCTGACCCCTTACTCTGATGACCACAGTCTCAGTTGACAGAATCAGAAAGTTGACTGACCTCTGACCCCAATACATTATCCCAGGCTCAGTTGACAAGTTTAGGAAGTCGACCCTTGACCTCCACCCATGTGAGCCAAAGCTTACAGATTTCTCTCTTGTGGTTCCAGTTCCCCCATCCTAAAATGAGAGTTTTCAAGTGCTGAGGAGAGGGGGGTCATGTGACCCCATCTGTCACTCTCAGTCTCTTAGCTCTGCCCATGTTCTACCGATAGCCCAGGCGTGCTCTGATTTATAGATGTGGGTGCAAGGCACTGTGGGTAATGCAGTGTGAATGGGTCCTGTGAGTGCCGATGGGGGGATCACATGGGCTGCTTCCTATCATTCTTCACACCCTTCTTCCCATGATCCTTCACTCCTTCAGTCCCATGATCCATCAACCCCTTTCATGATCTTTCTTCACACCATCCCTGTCATTATCTTACATACTCTCTGTCCTATGAAAAGCACATGGGCCATCAGGGGAGCACATGGGGCATTCTGTGAGGTACGTTTCAGACTCAAGAACATGACCTGCTTCCTACATATTCATGGCCTTTGACTCAGAAGCGAATCGGGGACTCGGGGAGCCTGGAAACTGCCAGTCTCTAGTCCTATTTTTCACTTTCGTATTTTCAGGTCATTATGAGATCATGAATATGCAAATTAATTCTAAATATTAAGTGTTATAATTGCAGACTTCTAGATGATACTAGAGAGACGTGGGTATCCTCTGAGTTTGGCAAATTTAGCTTCTATTGTGATGACGCTAGTACTGCAGGTTATTGCATTTCCCAGTGATGCCAATATCAAGAATATTTCTAAGTTCAGTCCTGCTCCCAATGCTCTGTGCAGATACCCATGTAGGTCTACACAGAACCAGCATATAAATGCTGAACTCTCTGTCTGGCCACTGGGTCCTACCAGGAGAGGGCCACCATACCAGCTCACATGGCTCAACTGGTTAATCCACACATTCTGAGGCTAAGAGCACATCACCCACCATAGTAACTCACTTCTGCCTTTTTTGTAGAGAAATGGCTCTCACACATGGTGCAACTCCCAATGCTCTCCCCATGATGGAGCCCAATGTGCACACATACAACAATTTCTGACTTCCATGGGAGGCAAGATGAGCCAGAGTTCTAGCTTCCATAAGGTCCTTCCCATCTGACTGGTGGGTCCACTAGAGACTTTAAATCTCTAGTTAGTAAGAACTGAGTGGCAAGACAAGTTATCTGAGGGCACAGTGCACAGTAGTTCTCAGCCTTGGCTTCCAATCTAAAAAAAGACCTATCCCATGTTGGCTGGAGATTGGTGCCAAATTCAACAGCAAGTCTCTTCTTAATGTGAACTGTTGAGTTCATTTCCTTTAAAAGTATACAAATTGAAGAGGAGGCTAATCAGTCAATATTGTACAAGAGAAACACAGGGTAACTCAAGGGCATTAGGCAACTGCATGTTTCTACCAATGATAATACCCTGCATATCTCACTTTGGTCCTTAATCTTGATTTTCATTAACGATATCACTGTGCTAATCTCATATGTGTTATGTATTTCCCAGTAATCAAAATTTTCTTTTCCCTTTTCTCAGATGGGTTTATTGATGTATTTCAATTTAAACAAGTTTTTCTGTTGCTCATCTTTTCCTCCCACTATGTGATTTAGAGATGGTTTGATAAATTAACCCCAACTTTTCTTCTTAGGGTTGGAAACATAGTTCTTCCCTTCTTAGTCTGGGCCTTAATTGGTCAGGAAGAAGAAAATAAAGATCAATGAGTGGGTGTCTTCTGAACTCCCTGCCTTTTATTAGGAACTTCCTAAGGAAGAGGAACCTGTGCAATAGTTGAGTTCACTTGACCAAATTTAATAAGTTGGTACCAAAATGGTTTGGCAAGAAAAAGAGCAAATGCTTTTATGGTGTGACAGAAATTACATTACCAGTGAGTGTTGAATTAATTGATGCAAGTTAATCAATCAATAAGCTTCTTGATTTCCCACAGATCAATCAATCAAGAATCTCGATAAAGAACTAAAACCAAATTATTGGAGTTACTTTAGTTCAATCAAAATAGATGGGAGATCTGGATAGAACGATATGGTCCTTACAAAGAGAGTGTACATTTGCAGGCTGGCAATGATGTGAGTTTATTCTTCATGAAAGCAGGGTCACAAGCCAAAAGCTGGAGCCCTGGGGTTCTGGCTAGCAGGCCTGTGCTTTCAGCTCCAGCTACAAAGCAGGGAGCCATTTAAAAGGGTGCCTTTTTCAACTTTGCTGGCTAGTCGCTCTGGCCCCATGGCTTTCGGTACTTTAGTGGATCACTAGGCAAACCACAGTGACACAACCCCCATAGCTTCTGATGAGAAAGGAACAACAGCTGCAGAGAGACATTGGGTAACAGAAAAAACTTCTGAGATAAACCAACCCGTGTACTTCAAAGATATACTAACTTCAGAATGGAAGCTGGGATATGTGCTTCAGTGTGGTAGGAGTTTTGCTATTGTTTCCACAGGAGAACAAAGGGTATGGATACCAACAAAATTAATAAAGATCCAGCTCAAAAAGGAGACCTCTCCTGAGGAGGAAAAGTCATGGCCCATCCCCTATACGTCAATTGAATACATGTTAAAGGAAAACTCATTTAACAACGCTGCAGAAGGGTCTCGTTTTTGTCTTTACAGAAGAATATATACAACGTCTTAAAGATGTGAAAAGGATGCTTAGTGGTTAGACACCTAAAGCTGCAGGGAGATCACTTATGAAAGGATTATAAACAAAGGAATATAAGGAAAACTGCTACCAGTATGCACTATTGGGTAATTTCTTAATGCTCACTGCTTCTCATCTGTATCTCTCTTTTAAAAACTGTGGTCCTGGTTTGATTATAAGTGAAGCCATCTTTGGATTTGTATTCAGTTACTTTCTCCCTCTAAAACGAAGCACATTTGAGAAAGAAAACATGAGATGTGGGGGTCCCCCCCTGACAAAATGAGGCAGGCACTGATATCAGGAAAAAGCACAAAAAGGTTTATTCATGCGCGCACGGGTCAACGGCCAGAAGAGCAGCCGAAGACCTCGAACAGCAAGGTGGGTCACGGCACCCGGCTGGGTACTGTGAACAAGGACACCGTCCACTCTGCAAGCACACTTCCGGTTCGCTGGGTCTCGCCGGTCCGTGGTAGGGATGTCAAAGTCCTCAGCACCCACCAGGAGTTGGCATAGATCAGGGGTCAGCGGGGGCCACCAGGTCCAAGCAGAGTGCTTGTCAGAGGAGATTTTCCAAACCACATCTCCCGCCCCCGAGATCACCTGCCACGTTTGGCTAGTCGGCTGGTGGGGATTCATTTCTTCTGCGACAGATCCGAAGCTTAAGAGGGTTATCATCATTAGTCCGTTCCACAGTCCACTGTTGGTCATCCGGGGTAGGTGCTGGTTTAAGATGAGACGCATGGATCCAGGCCGAGATGCCATCAACCTTAACAGCCGTGGACATCGTCAGTAACACCTGGTATGGTCCCTTCCAGTGGGGCTCGAGAGTCTGATGTTGGTGTCTTCGAACGTAGACGAAATCACCCACTTGATAACGGTGGGGGGTTCCGTCTCCCTCTGGCCGGTACAGGTCGGACAGCTGTTTCCACAGGGTGTGCTGAACCTTAGCTAGCGCCTGCAGCCTGTCAGACAAAAGGGTGTGAGTAATCTCTCCCTGCCTCGAGGTGTCTCTGAGGTCCCGCACAGGGGGTGGGGAGCCAAAAAGGAGCTCAAAGGGTGTAAGTCCCGACTTTGAGGGGGTGTTTCTGGCCCTAAAAAGAGCATAAGGCAGGAGCATCGTCCAATCTCTATTTCCAGTCTCCATGGACAATTTGGTTAAGGTCTCTTTAATCGTTCTATTCATTCTTTCTACCTGCCCTGAACTCTGGGGTCTGTATGCACAATGTAATTTCCAATCAATCCCCAGCACTCTGGCCATCCCTTGGCTTACCTGAGCCACAAATGCTGGCCCGTTGTCGGAACCAATTACCTTGGGCAATCCAAACCTCGGGACGATTTCTTCTAGGATTTTCTTAACCACCATGGTAGCAGTCTCTCTCTTAGTCGGAAAAGCCTCTACCCATCCAGTGAAAGTATCTACGAACACTAGGAGGTATCTTAGTCCGTATTTAGCAGGTTTGACTTCCGTGAAGTCTATTTCCCAATACTGACCTGGCCTGGTTCCTCTCAGCCTTTGGCCTGGAGGAACTCGTAACGGGTAGGCGTTTACTTTTTGGCATGCCTGGCATCCAGCCACAACCTCGGCGGTCATTTTGGCTTTTTCTATGGAGGCCAAACTTGTCTCATCTTTGATCAGTTGGAGTAGTTTCTTCGATCCCAGGTGTGTTAACCTGTGGATTCTGTGGAGATAATCTCTGAGGTCTTCTGGTGGCTCAGATTTTTGACTATCGCCTTTTGCAGCCTTTAGAGCCATTGTTTTGGTGGGCTGCTGCGGAGCCTCCTGGAGTGCTGCCGCTCTGGCCTCTTCATCTGCCTTCCTGTTACCCCTTGCTATTGGTAAGTCTCCTTTCTGGTGTCCCTGGCAGTGTACAATGGCCAATTCTCTTGGCATCATCACTGCCGAGAGTAGAGCCAATATTTCTTGTTTATTTTTAATCTTTTCCCGCTGATGTCAGCAAGCCTCGTTCTCGATAGATGGCACCATGTACATGGGCAGTAGCAAAAGCATATCTGCTGTCTGTGTAGATGGTAACCCGTTTTCCTGCAGCTAGGTTCAAAGCCTTGGTCAGTGCTATCAACTCAGCTTTTTGTGCTGAGGTGCCTTCGGGTAGTCTCTGTGACCATATGACCTTGTCCTTACTGACCACTGCTGCCCTAGCTCTCCGAACGTCCTGGTGGATGAAGCTGCTTCCATCAGTATACCATATTAAGTTCGAGTTGGGCAATGGGCAGTCTTTCAGGTCCTTACGTACTCCAGTTTCTTCTGCTAAGATATCCTGGCAATTATGAATCACCTCTGCCCCAGCCCCTTCCCCAGCGGGGAGGAGAGTAGCTGGATTCAGAGTCACCGGAGGCCCGAAGACAATACGGTCTTTATCTAGCAGCACAGTCTGATAATGAGTGATGCAGGCGTTGGTGAGCCACCGGTCAGGTGGTTGTCTAATTATGCTCTCTAGGGTATGAGGTAGCACGAGGGTTAGTTTCTGCCCTAACGTCAATTTGTCTGCGTCTTTGACCAGTATTGCCGCCGCTGCGATTGCGCACAGACACTTGGGCCACCCTCGTGCTACTGCATCAAGTCTTTTGGACAGATAGGCCACTGGTCTCTTCCATGGGCCAAGCGCCTGAGTCAATACTCCCTTGGCAACCCCCTCCCTTTCATCCAGATAGAGTGTGAAAGGCTTACTCACGTCTGGTAACACCAAGGCGGGGGCCGAGAGCAGGGAGCATTTGATGTCATCAAAGGATTTCTGCTGATTTTGTTCCCATATGAATGGGACCCTGTCCTTAAGGAGTGGGTAGAGGGGAGCTGCCAAGGCCGCGAACCCTGGGATCCAGAGCCTGCAGTATCCGGCTGCACCTAGGAACTCTCGCAATTGTTTTCTGTTCAAGGGTGTTGGGATATTGGCCACCGCCTGTTTGCGAGTATCTGTGAGCCATCTTTTTCCATCCTTAAGGGAGTAGCCTAAGAAGATAGCCTCGGTCTTACAAATTTGTGCCTTTTTCGCTGAGGCTTGGTACCCAAGTTGCATGAGGCTTTTTAGAAGCTCTTCTGTACCCTGCCTGCAGGACTCGTATGTCTCTGCCGCTAGCAGTAAGTCGTCCACATACTGTAGGAGAGTTACTTCCGGGTTCTGTTCTCGAAAATACCGCAAATCTTTGTGCAGTGCCTCATCAAAAATGGTGGGAGAATTTTTAAATCCTTGGGGTAGTCTGGTCCAGGCTAACTGCCCCGACGTCCCCCTCTCGGGGTCTGTCCATTCAAAAGCGAAAATGTTCTGGGAGTCAGGGTGGAGGGGCAAGCAAAAGAAGGCATCTTTTAGATCAAGAACTGTGTACCACTTTCTTTCAGGTGGCAGGGTGCTCAGGAGATTATAAGGATTCGGTACAGTGGGATGAATGTCAACAACTCTGCTGTTAACCTCCCTAAGGTCTTGCACCGGGGGATAGTCATTTGTGCCAGGCTTTTTAACGGGCAACAGAGGAGTGTTCCACTCAGACTGACAAGATTTCAGTACCCCTAGGTCCAGAAACTTGTGTATATGGGGCCAGATGCCCTCTTGTGCCTCTTTGCTCAGGGCGTACTGCCTCACCCGGACAGGCATGGCCGAGGGTTTTAAGGTGACCACTACTGGTGGTTGGTCTACAGCTAGCCCAAGTCCTCCTGTTTCAGCCCATGCGCTAGGAAACTTCCGCATCCACGTCTCCATCCCTTCAGGGGTGGAGATCGTGTGGGTCAGAGCGACTTCATATAGTCTATATTCTTATTCTACAGGCAGCTCCATGGTGAGGAGTTGGAGGTCCCCTACCAAGGGGCTGGTGAACTTTAAGTCTGGTCCTCTAGAAGTAAAGGTGATCTGTGCTCCCAACTTGGTTAGTAAGTCCCTTCCCATCAGGGGATCTGGGCAATCTGGTAGCACCAAAAATGAATGCTGTACGGTACCTTTTCCCAGGTTGATGGTATGCTGGGTGGTCCAGGATCTCTTGCAGCTCCCATTTGCTCCTTGTACCAGCATCTTCCAAGTGGATAGTGGCCCTAAGGGGGCCTGGAGAGCAGAGTATACCACCCCCGTATCTACCTCAAAGTCAACGGGGGTCCCCTCCACGTTAAAGGTTACCTGGAGCTCGGGGAGGGGGACCGAGCTCTGACCCCCCTAGTCATCTAGGGCCAAGATCGGTGCCCTGGGTTTTGTTCCTTTATTTTTCTTGGGACATTCTCGGGCCCAGTGTTCCTCTTCTTTGCAATATGCACACTGATTAGGATTCAGGTCTCGGCGATAGCCAGGTCTGCCCCATGGCCCAGGGCTCTCCCTAACTACAGTGGCCAGAATCTTAGTTAAGTCTCTATCCTGTTGCCTCTCCCTCTGTCTTTCTTTTTCTTCTTTTTCTTTATTTAGTCTCGCCTCTCGCTCTTCTGCTGTCTCTCTTTTATAGAACACCTTCTCAGCCTCTCTAACTAGGTCTCTTAGACTCAAATTCTGTAGTCCATCTAACCTCTGTAGCTTCCTTCTGATATCTGTGGCTGACTGCCCTATAAATGACATAGCTACCGCTCCCTTATGCTCCTCTGACTGCGGATCATATGGAGTGAACTGCCTGTAAGCTTCCATAAGTCTCTCCAAGAAGGCAGATGGAGATTCTTCACTGCCCTGCAGAACCTCTCCTACTTTTGCCAAATTGGTGGGGCGTCGTGCCACCGCCTGGAGACCTGCCATCAGAGTCTGGCGATAGAGGGACAGATGCTCCCTACCTTCAGGGGTGTTGGGATCCCAATTTGGGCATCGCAAGGGGAAGTGATCATCGATAAGGTTGGGAAGCTGATTGGGTCTGCCATCTGGTCCTGGGATTAGTTTTCTGGCTTCTAGCAGAATCTGCTCCTTCTGCTCTGAAGTGAAGAGGATACCTAGAAGCTGCTGGCAGTCATCCCAGGTGGGCTGGTGGGAAAACATTACGGACTCGAGGAGCCCCCTTAGCTTAACAGGATCATCAGAAAAAGGGGGGTTATTGTTTTTCCAGTTATAAAGATCGCTCGTTGAGAAGGGCCAGTACTGGAGAGCTGGCATGTCGCCCCCTGTCCCGTCATCCACGGTAGTTCCAAGGGGACACAGGGGGAGAGTGACTGCCACATCAGTACTGGGCACAGGTTGGGCTCGGCGCTGGCGTGTGCGTGTGCCTTGAGCCGGCCCTGAGGGGAAGGGGAGGGGAGGACTTGGGCCCGCTAGTGCGGGCACCGAGGGTGATTCATTTGGGGTCCCGCGCTGTTCGTTGCTGTAGGGTGGCGGGAGGTCAACATCTAAGAGAATGAGATCAGTTTGAGACTCAGGCAGGACAGGAGCCGAGGCCAAGGGTAGGGGAGGAGACTTAGTTGTGTCCTTGACTGGTAGGATGGAAAACCAGAGTCTGAGGAATCTGGAGAGGCTTAACCCATTTGGGTGGGTCTATGGCCAGGTCCTCCCAGACCCAGATGTAAGCCTGCTGGTCTGGGTGACCACCTGACCCTGGAGTAAAGATTATTTTCTTAACAGCCTGGATAAGGGGAAGATGGAAAGTACCGTCCGTGGGACATCCAACTCCAAACGTTGGCCACTTGGAGGTGCAGAAAGTCTGCCATTTGCTCTTCTTAACCTGTAAAGACAGACTGTGAGCCCGGTCAGTCACCTCAGACCAGTGTGAGAAAGTTAGGCGGAGGGGCGTTGATGTGGACTGTCCCATTCCAAACAGATAGAAACAGACACAATAAGACACAAAGAGAGACACGACACAGAAAGACAAGACAAGCCAGCACAAACGAGAAGAGAGTGAAACCAAAAATATTTCTAACGGTCCGGACCTTTTGCCAAAATTCTGTCTTGGTAACAGAGAATCAGACTGGGTTCCCATTTCTGGGTTCCCAAACGGCCCCGGGGCGTCCACCAGGGTCGCGGCTTGTGGCTTCTGACACATCTGTCTGCCACAGCTTGGGGCCCTCACGGACCTCACGAGCAGCTGTTACAGACCGACTTACCAAAGACAGGCAGACGCCCGAGGGGGTCTCCAACGAAACTGATAAGGATCTTGGTGGAAGCTCCAAGATGTGGGGTCCCCCACTCCGGACAAACTGAGGCAGGCACTGATATCAGGAAAAAGCACAGAAAGGTTTATTTATGCGCGCACAGGTCAACAGCCAGAAGAGGAGCCGAAGTCCCCGAACAGCAAGTTTTCAGGCTCTTTATTTGGTTCTCTTCTCAGGGCAGGGGAGCGAGGTCAGTCAGAGTTCGGCCACCTGGTGATCCAGATTCCTTTGGTCTTTTGTGTTATCTCCTGGAGCAGAGTACCCTCCTCTCTGGGCTCTTATCTTGGGGCAGTGAGGTTCCATTCGTCTTAACACAGCATATTTGCATAGCAGTTTACAACTCATTAGGGAATGGTGGGAGAGTCACAGGTATGTAAGCCTCTGCCCTAGGTGCTTATCTTAGTGTGCAGCTGGCTCTTCTCCACCTGGCACGTATCTGTACACTAACTATCACTACACCAGGAATTTATGGGGGAGTCAGAAGAGGGTCTAGTCTCTAGTCTCACGGGAAAGGATGTACTTTTAGTGCTTTTTCAGTCCCAACAAAGATAGGAACACCATTTTCTTTAAATAAATAATTTTTTAAACATGAAATTAAAATTAGTTCAGTCACCCAGAAAATAACACTAAATAAATACATAAGTAAATAAGCAAAGAAATAAACGAACAAACAAATAAATAAAATGTTATAATTGGACATTTCCACTTTTCTCCAGCCTGTCATGTTTCTAGTTCCTGATCGGTTCAAAAGATTTGGCTGGTTTCCATCATCTCCTACTTCCCCTCTGTCATCTGGGGGCCTTCTACACTGAGAATCAACAGCCAGGCCCACCCAGGTCATTAAAATTATCACACTTAATATAGTTATTTTAAAGTTTGTTTGAATTTCAATTGTGAAAATAACAACCTTATTTATGTATAAA
Source organism: Phyllotis vaccarum (assembly GCA_033318265.1). Lineage (NCBI taxonomy): Eukaryota > Metazoa > Chordata > Mammalia > Rodentia > Cricetidae > Phyllotis > Phyllotis vaccarum. The sequence continues at coordinate 117,346 of JARWLC010000026.1, read as the reverse complement.
TAAAAAATTAAAAACATTTTCTATGTAAAAACATGAGATTTCTGACTTTGAGTTAGCTCCTTCCACCACACCACCCTCACTCCCACTAAATAAACAACAAAAAAAATAAAAAGAGCCTTACTCATCCAAAAAATGTGGAAATTTAAATCCCACACCAGAGTCTCCTCCTGAAAATAAAGTGTTTTCCATTCTAAATCTTATGAAATTTTAATTTCCCATAGTCCAAAAGGCCAAAATAGCTTTTTATTAAAAAATTCTGATAGCTTAATTTCTTGTTTTTCCTCCCATGTGAAGGAAAAACACCTCATCTTTTGGACAAAAACAAAAGAACAAAACAAAACAAACCCCAAGAACCTTGACTTTTAATTCTTTTACATCAGTTCAAAACTCCCAGAGATGGATTAAAATTCATCTTCTCCCTGATCAAAATTATATCTTTTATTCAGTCCATTCTGAAGAAAACAGTAAGGTTTTCATGAAGAAAGTGTTTTTAGAAATTAAATTTTAACTGAGTCTCTATTCTGAAATAACTTTTAATCAGTCATGGACCTGAAAGTATAAACTGTAATTCTTTCATGTAAAATAATTTTGAAAATTTAAATTTTTAGTGTTCAATGCTTCTGAGTGTATAAAAATAACTTTTCCTTTAAAAAAAATCAAAATTTTAACTTTCAACAGATTTGTCCACATTGCATGGAAAAAATAAAATTCAAAAACCACCTGTTGCATTTAACTATATTGAGCTTTTAATTTCCAATGACTTGGTCAGCTCTCCTGAAGATGATGGAGGTCCTTAAGAAGGAAATGAATAAAGACAATGAGAAAACACATATAATTGGAAGAAATAAAACTTTTAAATAAAGCCAAGAGAGAGGAAACAATGGGCGGAAGGAAATAAAATTGTTCAATGACAAACAGGAAAATGGAAGAAATAAAAATATACACTGAGCAAATTCATGAAACAAAATGTTTAGTCTGCAAACAGGAACTACCAAGGAGAGTTCATCAACAGAATAGAAGAGATAAAAGTAAGAAATCCAAGCAATGAAAATAAGATAGAAGAAATGGATAGATCAGTTAAATATTTAAAATTTAATTAAATCCTGCCCAGTTATTTCTGAAACTAAAAATCAAGAAAACCTAAAATATTAAGACAATGTATACAAGAGTAATAAAGAAATGGGGGGAAGGAACTCGGGTCAATGGCAGAGAGAAATTTTCAACAAATTACAGAAGAAATAATGTCCCTAAACTAAAGAGTGGAAGCCTAGAAAATTTAATAGAAGCATGCAGGAAAAATATCAAATATATCGAACCAAAAACTCCACTCACTACCTAAGAATCGAAAGAATAAAGAACACTAAAAGAAAGGTAGAAAACTTTGAAAACTGCAGGGAAAAACCAAGTGATACATAAAAGCAGACATATTAGAATAACATTTCATTTGTCAATGGAGATGCTAATAGCCAGAAGGATCTGTACACGTGTGTTATACACACTAAGAGACCAAGGACCTCAACCCAGGCTACTATGACAAGCAAAGTTTTCAATTGCTACATATGTTCTATGATAAATTAAATGGAAACAATACATATGTAAAAATCCAACCCCATAGAAGGTGCTTCATAGAAGGAAAACTCCAACACTTGGAGAGTAACTACAACAATAGAAACACAGGAAATAATCTGACACAAGTGAAGCCAAAAGGACAAAACAGAAAAACCAACACTCTGTGTATCTCTGTCTCTTTGTTATGCTCTGCCTCTGTCTAACAAACACTCACAAAAACAATATATTAAGAATCAACAATCCATGGTCATCAATATCTCTCAATATAAATTATCTCAATTTCCCAATAAAAAGATACAGATTAACAGAATTCCTAGGAATGTCATAGAACAGTTTTGAAGACAGCAAACACAATTTTTAGATGCCTGTATCATTTCTATTGAGAGAGAGGGGAAAAGTGTTTGTAGATCTTGATGAGAAACAAAGACCTATGAGGAAATAATGATGGCAAAAAGATAGCTAAACTCTATTGTATGAAAATCTATTTGAGTTTTAAAAGAAAGAAAAGGATAAAGAAAGAAAACTGAAAATTCAAGGAGGAATAAACGGTAATCCATTTTTCTCCAGTGTTAATCAAGTTCCTTTCTCCTGGCTTCTGCTTTATGTCCTTGGCTGACTTCCCTGCCTGTGGGCCTATGAACTAGGCCAGTCAAACTTTTCTTTCTCAAGAACAGAGTGAATGCAGTGAGTCTAAAAGCATCCTGTGAAGTGGACAGTAGGAGACAAAAACAGAAAGAGACACCTCACCATGACCAGCCACTCCTCCCTGTCCCTGGAAAGCATTTCCTTGCTCTCAAAGGTGCAGCTGCTAAGGTGATGACCTTCACCCCCACAATGGAACTCAAGGAGCAGCACAGAAGGCAACTTCTGACTTCATCAGAACTGGAACTCAGTCAGAAACCAGGCTCCCACAGTACCCTACCATCTGATTGGTGGGTCTGCTGCAGGATCCAATTGGATAGAGAGGTCTGAGTGACAGCACTGGTGAGCTGAAGGAAAAAAGCATCTTACTTCCCAGCCCTGGCTTCCAAAATGACAGACCTATCCCAGGTTGGCTGAAGATTTCTGTCAAATTCAACAAGATCCTTTGTTTATGGAAATCAATGGTTTAAGGTTTCAAAAGAAGTAAACAAATTTAGAAGGAGGCTAATCAGACAACATTTCACAAGAGCACATTGTAATTCAAGGACATTATGAACTAAGTCAACAGTGGCCTTTGGACTAATCACCAAAGCCCCATGTGTAGAAAGAGGTGGGTCCTCAGGATCTTAAGCAACTCTACTCCAAAGACCCTAGACCGAACCTGTTACAACTCTACCAAGCATATTCCTGATTTTGAAGAATGATCTCTGTTCCTTTCTCAATATATTAAGGACTTAGAGAATCTTTCAAAGCCTAGGCCTGTTGTTACACTCAAAGAAAGCTAGTTTTTAGTACGTTCTAAGAGTTTTACACTAGAAATTTGACATTTCGGTAGAATATACATTTGGAGATAATGTGTGCTAGTTCTAAGAGTCATCTCAGATACTGGGTAGCATTCCACTATAAGCTGTGATAGAAAAGTAAAATTTGTAATGTAAAACACTGATGAATGCTTAGAAGATATTCACACAATGTAAAATTTAATTAAGGAAGATACACATCGAAAATAACCCAAAGATAAGTAAGTAGTATGTTAAAAAAGGATTTTCAAGATTGGGATGCTAGAATGCATATGTTCATTCACCTTTCATGTATATCCTTATTGTTCACATGTCTGCAATAATAACAAGTAATGTGATCCTCATTCATGGAGAAAGTAGAGCGACTCTCTGTGTAAAGATCTCTCTATAGTAAGCCATAGTTTTAAGAGGTAGTTTTACTTGTGTTGTAATGAGGCTGTGCACATCAATTTGATGATGCTTGTTATATATCCACTGTTTATTTCATTGCCAATAAACGTGGGTATAGTAGTAATGCTATGGATTACAGGAATACTTTCTTGTGTCTCGTTTAAGGTTCAGTTTAACAGATTGTGCCAAGGAAATAGGAATTTATTTTATTATCTTTTACACAGTTTCAATCCAGCCCTCTTGTATTTGATTTCTGTTGCTCAGCACCGTCTTAAGACAACAACTGGTACCGTCCTAAGATCAACTGTGTCTTCCTGCAAATGATGTGATAACTCACACCTTTAATCCCAGCACAGGAAAGACCAAGTGGTGACCTACATCTTTTATTCCATAACTCTAGACAGATCTTTCTGTGTTTTGTGAGTTCAAGGTCTAAGTACCAAACAGTAGTAGCTCACACCTTGAATCTTAACCATAGATTATGAAGCATAGTTGATTCTAGGCGTAAAACACCTGGGTGAGGAAGATATTTGAGGAAGCATATGCAGCAAGTGTGGTACACTCTAGAAACAATAAGCCACGCTGAGGACTCTGGAATATAGATTTTACCCCGAGAAGTTAGCTGAGAAAGAATTGACTGTGGTCTGTTTCTTTTCTCTGATATTCCAGCTTCCCCTCCAGTGTCTGGCTTTGAATTTGCATTAAATAAAAGCTAGAATTTGTGTTATATCATATATCTAAAAGCAAATAAGATTTTTAAAAGAAAATCTGAGTAATAATAATAATTTAAATTGAGTGTCCCTGGTCCAAAAGGTACAAAAAAATAAAAAATAAAACCCACAGAAACCACACCAATTTAAACGAAAAATACATGGCAGAACCATTATTTTATCAGAATAAAACTAGAACTTTATGGCCAACAGACCCTAAGGTTGCTTATGACCCTGTAATGTCTCAATGAGTAGCTTGTTAGAGTCCCCTGTTCCATATAGGTTTATACTTAGTGGCTGGTTGTAATTGTTGAGTAGCCCTTTTGTAATGGTTTATAGGCAAATGTCTGGACAACCCTAAGCATATCCTACCTACCTAACTTCTAACAGCCCTGGTAGAGGTTATCTTTGGGGGGTTTAAGAAGCAGTCAACCTTGAGCTAAATTCTATTTTGTGAGATCCTATACCCTGTGCAATGGAAAATCCTACATATCATCAGTTCTACTGTTCTTTATCACATTTTACTAGTCGAGTGTTGTCTAACACATTAGATGCCTTTACAAACTTCATAAAATTATCTGTAAATAAATCTTACATGTATAGGTTGAGTGCTAAGTGCTAGACATCTACAATGTACTTGAGAAATTAGGATCTTCATGTTTGACAACCAGCTTTCATTTATGTAGCAAAAGAAAGCAAGAGTGGACAAAGATATTTCACACACAGTTCCCTGCTCTCAATTCTGTGAGCAGATTTAAGTCACAGAGCAAAGTCATTCAGAGACAAGGCCCAGGGTCAGGAAGTTTCAGGTACCATGTGTAACTTCATACAACAGAGATTCTGGCTGCAGGTTTCCACCCAGATCCCTGAAACAGACACCTCCCAAACTCTGCACCTCCCAATCTTTTTCACCCAATCTGTGGACAACAGCCCTTCCCTTACCATGTTGTGGTTTCCCACCTTGGCCATGTTCTCTGGTCAGCAACCTGCAACAGCACAAACAACACAGAACACAAAATTCCATGAACGAGGACAAACATCACATCAGGCAAACCTCCCAGAAAAAGGATGAACAGCACAGTATGTAAACTTCTGCTCCCAATTCCTTCTCAAAGTCCAGCAACAGGAAGAGCCCAGCACCACTTCTGACTGGCAGATCACCTGGAGGCTCTGATTGGCTAGTGAGGCCTGAGTGACAAAAGGCACTTCCCATAGGGTGCCCTGTTCTTAAAGACACAGTGCAATGGTACCTGACCCAGCCTTGCAGCACAGAGAGCTTTTCTAGATCAGCAGAGATAAGCATTGCAAAAAACTTGCTCCTGGGATCCAGAGGGAAATCCTGCATGTTTCTGCATGCCATAGGCATTTTCTGTTCCTCCTCTAGAGACCTTGTCCTCCAGATTCAGGCTGCTCTCAGCAGGCTGGGGCGGGTGCCATGGGGGAGGGATGTGTATGCAGGACCCAGGAGAGAAATCCTGCCCAGGGAGACATAGAAGGGGCTTGGAAGGTCTCCCTGCCCAAAACACCAGCTTCTCCCTAGGTTTGCCTCCGGATTTCCCCAAAGGGATCCTGTGGCTGGGTGTGAGGGTGTCTCTCCAGTCCAGCATGCAGGGAGCCTGCTGCCTGCCAGCCTGCTTGCTCAGAGTGCAGGTCCCATGGAGCTAGGTTCTGTCCTGGCTGCATCTCTGTCCACCAAGTGCCAAGGGGAGCCAGACTCCCTCATTAAAATGCAGTGCCCTTCCTTGACATGGGTCCCAGCGAGGCCCAGATGTGTGGCTCTCTCCTGTCTGCTGGTCCCTGAGTGCAACCCAGGCCATGGCCATCCCCCATCTGCAGCCAGTGATCATGGGCATAGTCCTTGCCACCTGGCTTTGTGATTCTGGTGAGTTCTGGAAAGTCACTTTGCATGCTCTCTGGGGAGGCTTCTGGGGGACCACACATAGGAATGCTCAGCTCTAGGGAGGGAGGGACCCTGACCCTTGCAGCAGGACCAGATAGGAGCTCTTATGGGCCAAAGTTTCTGGGGCAGCACTCAGAAAGGGAGGGAGCCTCTTTCTGAGGCAAGGCATCTCAGAATTTTTTGGCTTTACCAAATTTTGTTTTTACCAAATCCAAAAACAATTGTCAGCACCTTGGCTGGCAAATGTAGATGCCCCAAAGCTTCCCAGTAAGGGAAGTTTGCTGGTTTTAAGGCCATAAAGAATAGGTGAAGGGTTGGAATAACCGTGGGAAAAGAAGACTTGACAGACTCAAAGATTAGTGAATTTAAAGTATGTAACATTGCCCAGGAAGTGGGGTGTGTGTGTGTGTGTGTGTGTGTGTGTGTGTGTGTGTGTGTGTGTGTGTGTGTTGGAAGACAGCTCTTCCAGGTAAAACTGATGCAAATATCCACTCACAGTTTCCAAGCTTGGCACCTGACCTCTGCCCACATCTAGGACAGTGTCCTCCTCTGTCTCCACCATACAAGTGCAGGCATACACTCAGGCCTCAGGCATGGAGCACCTAACAGACTCTAGTTTTTTCCTCAGGCAGTCAAAGCAATGATGGGACCCCTGTAGTAGTCTGTGGTGACTCAGCTTGCTGGTGGAGGTGGGAGTGAAGAGAGGAGGGCAGGGAGGAATTGTTGGCTGTTGGTTGTCAGGCTTCTCTTCTCAGAAACCCCTGGCTTTGCTTTCTCCCCCACTTGTCTTGTTGGCCACCCTGAGCAGCTACTTCATAGCCCAGGTGTTTAGCCCACCTCCTTGCATGAGGAGACTTGAAAAAAGGTTTTATCTGCTCTCCTGAAGCCTGAACCTAAGCTGAGCTCTCTCTCTCTCTCTCTCTCTCTCTCTCTCTCTCTCTCTCTCTCTCTCCCCCTTTCTTGCTCCCTCCACACCAGTGTGTGTGTGGGGGGGGTCCCCTTATCTCAGATGCCTAAGAATTTAGCAGTGCCGAGCTTCTGTGTATGGAGAAGGATGTCTTAGACATTCTCCATACTTGATGATCCTTGAACCTGCTTCTGGAAGCTGCTCCCTAAGCTGGCAAGGCCACTGGTCATCATAACAGTGTGGATTTCTGAACTGCCAATCCAGCTTCAAGAGATCCCAGTGAAGGATGTGATGACTTAGGCCTATGGTTGGTTCCTTATTGAACCTCCGCATATTGCATCCTTTACTCCTCACTGCCTCACTGCCCTCCACATCCTGCCCTCCCCTAAGCCTCCTTGTCCCTCCTGCTCTCCCCCCTCCATCACTGTACCTAAATCCTCACTTTAACAAACTTTTCCCAATATCCTCCCCTAGCCAGGCCCCTTTATTGCTGACATTCTCTCCACCCAGAAAGCTTTGAGTTGAGGTCTCCACAAAGTCTCCTGAGCTTCTCTTCCACAGGGCTCAGTGATATGCCCTGGGGCAGGCTAAAGGAAGACAGACACCTCTGCTCCTAACACCTCATTCTCAGTACATTCCCAATATTGTCTCTGCCTATAGCACTAACTATCCTGTTCGCCATCCCTGACATGCTCCAAATCACAGCTGCCAAATAGTTAATGCTTTTCTTTCTTTTTTGTTTGGATTTTGGGCTTGAATGCCAAGCAGGGAGGAAGAATGAAATTTAATCTATCCACTTCCACATTCTTATTCCTGACCACACACTCCCCACCCTGTCAGAGTGGAGACTAGTAAGACCAGGACCTACTGATGGGGCAGGCACCATGCTCAAGTTACACATGTATGTAGATAACAGGGCAGCATACATGAGTATGTTAGTGATCCAAACACAGAGTGTGCTTGCATCTGCTGACTGAGTGCTCTCCGTTCTACCCTGTCTCGGTACTTACAGTGATTTCCACAGAGTAGCATTTTTATGCGCATGTAAAGTTGATGTCAATATTTTGTTGCTAAACATATCATTCACATGTTGTATCCCTTGTCTCTAACTGGAAGCAGAGCTCTCTGTAACCATCCCCACCAGTCCCGTCCTCCCTCTCACCTGCCCTCTCTCTGGGCCCTTCTCTCTTAGGGAAGTTATGGCCTCTTTCAAACAGTACTGGGTGGAGACTTTAGAGGCAAATAGAGCTGGTTTTTACTTTAAGTCACATGCCATTGGACAAGCAACCGTCATCATGTCTACATCTACAAGATGGAGTCTGACTGATGAGCAGGCAGCAGACCCAAGGTAGACTGCAGATATCAGGTGCTCATGGTTTACTGCCGTCTGTCTCCATTTTCCCTGTACTGGAGACCATGACTTGGACAATGACAAAGACAGAGATGAGCCTTCAGTTAAAGCAGGGCCTGGGCTCTGACCCTGGCCAAAGAAGTGGCTTCATTGCACAAATGTACTCTGTATCCAGCCCACTCTACCTGTGACTTTCTATAAGGACATTGGTTTAAATTATGCTCAAAGGGTAAAATAATACAAAAATCCTGTTTGACTCTTTTCCACCTGAATTGTCCAACCCCCATTTTGTCCCCTTCCTGAGGTCTCCAAAAGTATCCGAGGCTGACAGAATTTTGGTCCCTGTGTGATGGACAATTGAAACTCCCTGTGTGACAGGCAGTTGATCAGATTGCTGTTTGTGCAAGACTCAGGCTCTCTCAGAACTCTCAGATAAAGCTTTGTTCACAGGGTTTATGGTTGCTTACCTAGCTGCCCATGGGACGTGCTTCCTGACTTCTTCTTGGGATGCTGCCCATGGGACGTGCTTCCTGACTTCCTCTTGGGATGTGCTTGACCTTCTGAACTTACACCTCATCTCCACACACAATTGCTTGGGCAGAACCACTGGAGATAACTGCAAACATTCCTTTGTAACCCCCCATCTCACAAGCCCAGATGTATGCCCCCTCCTCTACCCAGAGTGTTGTATGAGAATTCTACCCTGAAAGCATTCAGGGCTCTTGGCTTCTACAGTACCTTGAACCCACTCATAAGTGTATCAATTAAATTTTTTCTTTTTATCTTGAAAGAAATCTGAGTCCGGTGTCTTTTTCTTTAATCCAGCCACCAACAAGGGTGCTGTTTGGGAGATTTTTGCCATTACTTTTTTGGTTCATCCTGTCCCGGGACCATGTTCTGATTCTATCTCTATATACAGGATGTGGCCACAGAGCCCTGGGTGTGTGTGAATGCCAGTTCTGGCTCTGCCATTTGATTGCTGTGTGATGTCAGTCAAATCCCTCAATCTGTCTGGGTAGCCCCAAGCAGAGACTGGTACACAGGGAAACTACCCCTGGAGCCTGGTGTGGGTGGACTCGGTACTCAGTTGCAAGCTCTCCCTGAATTTGCTCACAGCCCTGGAAGTATCAGATTGTATTAATTGTCTGGAGGCCAGGTGGCTTCTGAGGCAGAGCCAGAGGAGAGGCAGATTGAACTGAGTCCCAGTCCCAAAACTAAGTCCTGGTCCCAAAACCAAGAATCGAGGTCTTGTTGTGAACACCTCTAGTGATTAGCAGGAACCCCAAGTCAGGAAGTTGAAGGTCTGCCCCTTTTCTCAATTCTGAAGGCAGAGGCCGTTTTAACCCCAATGCCCATATCTCAGACAGTTGAGGGAAATGGTACTAGGGAAGTTGGCAAGCTCTGAAGACTGGGTTGTAAGGACAAGGGTTATGTAAGGAGTTGCTGACTAGTACAATATACAACCATCCCTTGTGAGCACCTCCTAAGATCTCATGCCCTTGCCACCTCTTAATCCTCACTCTCAATTCCACACTTCCCTGAACCTCTTCAGTTTCAGTAAAATTCATCCATAAATGACTCGTCTTACAGGAGCATTGTACCAGCACCTGGCAGGTACTTAATATATGTGAACAGTTGACTGGTGTGTAGGGCTGGAGGTCCATCCTTTTGAGTGAGAAGCAGGAGTGTGGCTGCCTAGAAGAGGACATAGCTGAGTGACTAGTTGCACATAGCCCGAGGAAAGGATGCACTTTCCAGGATAGGTCTGCTTTGTTTTTCTTTGCCAGTTGAATGTAGAACGTACAGAAATCATATACCTTCTTCAGGGCTTGTTGCTGACTGACTCAGTCCGGCCCTGTTTAAGATTGGGGTGACTAGGTAAGTTTTTTTGAGGGACTAAGTAGTAGCAGTTGCTCCTTACAGAAGAGGAAAAATTGAGCAAGGAAGTTTTAGAGCCTCTTTTGGAAAGGGAGAAATCCTGAAAATCCTGTCTCTTAATTGGATCATAGTGGGAGCACCATAGGTCAGTCACCATCTTCACGGATGTGTATCCAAAGCTGCATTCCTCATCAGTCTGGATGTCACCACTATGTCTTCTCTGGAAGGTCACCTTGAGCTCTAAGCTAAATTATAGCTGATTGGGGAGTGAGGGGCTAGGGAATCTGCCTATACTGACATACCTGAGGGAACTGACAGGGACCTTGGAAAGGGAGCTCTTGTCCTAGTATCCCACCAGACTCTAAAGCCAGGTTATAAAGTGAACTCTTACTGTCCCTTCCACCCAGGATCATGTAGGGAAAGTCATCCCCGAATTAGAATGTATCTTCTCCTAATTGGTGTGGAGCACAAGGAAGCCTGGGCATTGAAGGGTTTTCTCTGGTCTGTGTTTCTTCCCTCTCTTTCTCCCATCCCTCATGATTGTGCTCACTGCATGACCTGACCCATAGCTTTTGGAATCACACTCTCCTCTCACAGATTGTCATGGTTGCTTGGTGAGCAGGGTTCCTCCAGACAGCAAGGCTGTGAGATGCATAAGCAGCCATAGCCTGCAATCCCTTGAGCCAGTGAGACTCAGATCCCTGCATGAAGTCAGTTGCTGGGGGGAGGGGCAGGCACACCAGGAAGTGTCCCTCTGGGAGAAAGACCCTTGCCACAGTATTCATGCCTCAGGTAGCCAAATTAATGAGAGGTGAGCTGCAGCCCAGTCAGGAAGGGCAGGACCCTCTCCTCTCCAGTTTGTATGATTGGTGACTCTTTGTTGGGGTGGGAGGGTTGTATTAACTGATTTCTGGCTGAGCATTTGGCTGCAGCCTGGTCCTGGAAATCTTGCCCTGGAAATCCTGCCCAGCTTCCATCAGGGGTAAAACCCCACCCCTACCTGCCCTGCTCTGAGACACTGGCTGAGGAGTGTAGGTCAGACCTCCTGCAAGAGGAAGCTGCACAACTGCCCCAGTGTTTCAAGTATGTTGAGAACCTCATCCCAATTTTGAATATGGGGCAGCACTTGTTTGAGCCAAAACCTGAACTGCTACACAGATTGAAAGCCCAATCTGGATCTTTGAGACAAGCCCTCTAAATTATGTATTTCTGGCAGGCCTTCTTGCAACTTGCCCTGTAGACCAGATTGACCTCAAACTCACAGAGATCCTCCTGTCTCTGCCCCCCAAGTGCTGGGATTAAAGGCAAGTGACACAGGCTTCCTAACACTTTTATTTTCTAATGAGAGAGAACTGTGGGTGGGAGGATGAGGCTGGCCATAGCCTTTTACCACTGTCTTTTTATTTTAGCTGGCACTGTGATGGTGGTAAGTGCTAGGCTCTCCCTGGGGGGGTCTCATCAAATCCTTGCCAGTCCATGAGGCTGGTGAAATCAGCCTCATATATGGGAGAGAGCATAAAGACAGTGGCACCTGTGACCACATGCATCCAAATTCCTTTTCCGTGTCCCTACCCCATTGATCTCACCAAGTGTCCCCTGACCTGATAGAAGGAAAAGGAGGCCATGGTCTGTGTGATATATCTCATCTATTTTGTTCACATCTTGCCACCTGACCCCACCTGAGTCCTTGTTTCCTACACCTGGAAAATTCTGGCCACAACAAAGGCAAAATGATCAATTGTTTCTTCCTTTTCCTCATTTTAACTCTGATTCCTGGTTTGTGCCTATAAAGGATCTATGTATTCTCAACCTGGTAACACCTCCTAGCCTTGTTTTACCATGGATGAGTTCCCTGCCTGGCTTATATTGTGCACTAAACAAGCCTTGCATTTGCATTTCAGAATCCGGCAACCTGTCTGAAGGTCATGCTCTGAGCAGAACATTGGGAGTTCACTGACTCTGAAATATCCACTGAGGAATCTTCATGCAAAGAAACTAAGCCCTCTGAATGTTAATGACAGTCTTATGGCATGGGAGATTTGTGGAACCTCTTGCAGTGGGACCAGAGGATATTCCTGGTGTGTGAATGGCATCTTAGAGCCCATTCCCTGCACAGGGACACCTTATTCAGCCTTGATTCTCTGGGGAGAAACTTGGACCTACCTGAAACCAGATATTCCATTTAAAAATAGTTTAATTTTTCATTTTTCTCCTACATGAAAATAAAAACATCTCTTCATTTGAACAAAAGAACCTTACTTTTCATTGTTTCAAATGTCCCAGTGATACAATAAAAATCAACTTTTATACTTAAGAGATATTAAAATTTTACTTTTTAATCAGAACATCCTATAGAAAAGAAATAGAGTTTCCATGTAAAAACTGTTTTAAAATTTTCAATTTTAATTGCCCTACCATTCTAGAAGATATTATAATTGATCGTTAGTCCTGAGATTAAAAAATAACCCAACTCTTCCACGTGAAATAATTTTAAAAATTAATTTTTCATTATTTAATGGTTCTCAATAGATAAAAAACACTACCTTTTCCATTTAAAAATTTTAATTTTCAACAGATTTGTTCACCCTGCATGTAATAAACAAAATCTAAGAGTTAAGAACTTACTTTCCCATATAAACTACATTGAACCTTTAATTCCAGTGACTCGATCAGTTTCCAGTGGGAAAACTGAGACTGAGAGAGGCTTCTGCAAAACCAGTTTGGGAAACTTCAGGAGAAAGAGGCCTTCGTGATGTCTGACAGAGAAACCGAGGCAGAGAGAGGGCTTGGGGTCTGGGGAAATCCCAAGGTAGATAAAAGCCTTAAGAAGGTTTGATGGGAAACTGAGGTAGAGGAGTTCATCCACAAGGTCTGATGAAGAGCGTTAGGTAGAGAAAAACCTCCAAAAAAAATTAAGGCAGAGAGAAGCCCCCTGTGTGATCTAATGGGAAACTGATACAGGGAGAGGCTTCTGCTGGGTCCAATGGGAAACTGAGGCGGGGAGAGGCTTATGCTGGGTCTGATGTGGAACTGAGGCAGAGAGACCTCTGCATGAGGGGAAACACCCTAGTCAGAGGGAGCTACAGCTTGGGAACACAGAGAGAGGAGGCAATCCCAGAGCCTTTGAAATTGTGGGAAAAATACACAGAGAACTTTCTCTCTCTCTCTCTCTCTCTCTCTCTCTCTCTCTCTCTCTCTCTCTCTCTCTCTCTTTCTTTTAATAATTACAATTTGTTTGCCTTTGGACTATGGGAGCAAAGGGATGTTGTATTATCTACAGTTTTTGTCTGCTATGTCAGCTGTCAGGCAGAGGGTGAGGGGAATTGGAAGAAGAGGAGGGTTTGAGAGGGTAGGGAGGAAAAGCCTTGGAATAGCCATGAGAAATGGATGGAGGTGGAGGTTCTTGGGATTTTTTTTGGTTTTGTTTTGTTCTTTTGTTTTTGTCCAAAAGATGAGGTGTTTTTTATCTTCACATGGGAGGAAAAACAAGAAATTAAGCTGTCAGAATATTTTTTAATAAAAAGCTATTTAGGCTTTTTCTACTATGAAAAATTAAAATTTCATAAGATTTAGAATGGAAGACACTTTATTTTCAGGAGGAGACTCTGGTGTGAGATTTAAATTTCCACAATTTTTGGATGAACAACGATGGTTTTATTTTTTTGGTGTTTATTGAGTGGGGTGGGGGTGGTGTAGGTGAAAGGAGCTAACTCAAAGTCAGAAACTTCATGTTTTTACATAGAAAATGTTTTTAATTTTTTTTATTTATACCTAAATAATGTAGTTCTTTTCACAATTGAAATTGAAAAAAAAAATTTAAAAAGTCTTTATTAAGTGTGATAGTTTTAATGACCTGGGTGATCCTGGCTGTTGATTCTCAGTGTAGAAGGCCCCCAGATGACAGAGGGGAAGGAGGAGATGATGGAAACCAGCCAGAGCTTTTGATCCCACCAGGAGCTAGAAACATGACAGGCTGGAGAAAAGGGGAAATGTCCAATTTTAACATTTTATTTATTTGTTTGTTTGTTTCTTTGTTTGCTTATTTACTTATGTATTTATTTAGTGTTATTTTCTAGGTGACTGAACCAGTTTTAATTTCATGATTAAAAGAATTTATATAATTAAAGAAAATGGTGTTCTTATCTTTAGAAGGTATAATTGAGTAGTTGGAAATTAAAAGGTCAATAGACTTTAAATGGAACAGGCAGTTTTTAAATTTTAAATTTTGTTCTTTTAATGCAAGGTAGACTTACTTGTTAAAAATTACAATTTCATTATTCTTTAATATTTTAGTAGGTAGTAATTTATCGCCCCAGAACCATAAAGCAACTTAATTTTGAAAATTGTTTGATATGGAAGAGTTGCAGCTTTTTGAATCTCAGGACTACCGGTCAATTAAAAATTATTTCACAATAGTGAGTAGTTAAAATTTAACTTTTTAAAATTATTTTAAACACAAAAAGTGTATTTTTTCTTCAGAATGGATGATTAAGCAGTAAAATTTCAATATTTTCTAAAAGGAAATGTTCATTTTTATTGTACCCCCACAACATTTGAACTGATAAAAGAAAATGAAAAATTAAGTTTTTTTTTAAAAAAAATAGAGAAATTTTTATCTTCTGAAGGAAGAAAAAAAGAAAAATTAAAATATCAAAATTTCTTTAATGAAATAATGATTTTTTGATGATTTCCTGGATGTTTTTTATCATGGCTTTTTTACATGAGTATTTTATTTTCTACTGACAACTCTATATTCGCCATTGTATTTTAATGCCAGAGATTCTCTCATCACTTTTATTTTGTTGATACTTGGAATTCATAGTTTCTGTTTGTTTACTCGGATGTTCTATTATTATTAGCATTCCCTCAGTTTGTATATTCCTCATAGCTTCTATTTCAATTCTTAAGTCTTGAAATGCTTCATCCACCTCCTAATGGTTTGTTTTTTGGTTACTTTGCTTCCTTTCACGGATTTTTTGATTTTTACCATTTTTTTTCTATGTCTTTTCAATTTTCTAAGGAAATTCTTAGTGTTTGTTTAAAGATCTCTAATAATCGTCCTTAAATTATTTTTAAGGTCATTTTCTTCGGCTTTTTATACATTATGATGTTCAGATCTTTCTGTTGTCAAACTGCTAGATTCTGGTGGTGACATTACCCAATATGTATTATATTTATTCTTGCACTGATATGTACCCATTACTTCTACAACTGGTACAAGTAGTATCTTGTTTTAGCACATTGTTCTTGATCTAATCAGCTTTGCCTGTGTAATTATTTAACAGGCATTCTTTTTTTTTTTTGGTTCAATCTGAGCTCCTGGCCTAATCAGAGCTGGCAAATTCTGTATCTCAGTGTGGCTCAGGGGTATCAATGTAATGGGTTTTTTTTAAGGCAGGCTTGTGAATTTTACATTGCAACATTCCAAGTAAGCTATTATTCTATATTCCTGTCTGTAGAAGTCTTCCCTGATTGCCTGCGATTTGTATAGCCCTGAGAGGGACTGGGTGGCATATGTTGTGCCCCTGTGGCTAGGTCCTAGACTGGAGAGAGCATAATGGCAGTGGCACCTGTGACCACATGCATCCCAATTCCTTTCCTGTATCCCTGCCCCATTGATCTCACCAAGTGTCCCCTGACCTGATGGAAGGAACAGAAGGCCATGGTCTGTGTGATATATCCCATCTATTTAGTTCACATCTTGCCACCTGACCCCACCTGAGTCCTACAGTTTCCTGCATCTGGAAAAAGCTGGCCACAACAAAGGCAAAGTTAACACTTGTTTCTTCCTTTTCCTCATTTTTATTCTGATTCATGATTTTTGCCTATAAAAGATTTATGTATTCTCAACCTGGGAACCCCTCCTAGTTTTGTTTTAACTTAGATGAGTTCCCTGCCTGGCTTGTATTGTGCACTCAATAAGCCTTTCATTTGCATTTCAGAATTGGGCAACATGTCTGAGGGTCATGCTATGAGCATAGCATGGGAGCTCAATGACTCTGAAATAACCACTGAGGAATCTTCATGCAAAGAAACTAAGCCCTCCGAATGTTAATGACAGTCTTATGGCATGGGAGATTTGTGGAGCCTCTTGCAGTGGGACCAGAATATATTCCTGGTGTGTGAATGGCTTCTTAGAGCCCATTCCTTGCAGAGGAACACCTTATTCAGCCTTGATTCTCAGGGGAAGAACTTGGACCTACCTGAAACCAGATATTCCATTTAAAAATAGTTTAATTTTTCATTTTTTTTCTACATGAAAATAAAAACATCTCTTCATTTGAACAAAAGAACCCTTACTTTTCATTGTTTCAAATGTCCCAGTGATACAATATAAATCAACTTTTATATTTAAGAGATATTAAAATTTTACTTTTTAATAAGTACATCCTGTAGAAAAGAAATAGAGTTTCCTTGTAAAAACTGTTATAAAATTTTCAATTTTAATTTCCCTACCATTGTAGAAGATATTATAATTGATCGTTAGTCCTGAGATTAAAAAAATAAACCAACTCTTCCATGTGAAATAATTTTAAAAATTAATTTTTTATTTTTTAATTTTTCTAAGTAGATAAAAACACCACCTTTTCCATTTAAAAATTTTAATTTTCAACAGATTTTTCCACCCTGCATGTAATAAACAAAATCTAAGATTTAAGAACTTACTTTCCCTTGTAAACTATATTGAACCTTTAATTCCAGTGACTCTATCAGTTTCCAGTGGGAAAACTGAAACTGAGAAAGGCTACTGCAAAACCTGTTTGGGAAACTTCAGGAGACAGAGGCCTTCATGATGTGTTACAGAGAAACTGAGGCAGAGAGAGGGCTTGGGGTCTGAGGAAAAACCAAGGTAGATAAAAGTTTCAAGAAGGTTTGATGGGAAACTGAGGTAGAGGAAGTCATCCACAAGGTCTGATGGAGAGTCTTAGGTAGAGAAAAACCTCCAAAAAAATTTAAGGCAGAGAGAAGGCCACTGTGTGGTATAATGGGAAACTGGTACAGGGAGAGGCTTATGCTGGGTCTAATGGGAATCTGAGGCAGAGAGAGGCTTATGCTGGTTCTGATGTGAAACTGAGGCAGAGAGACCTCTGCATGAGGGGAAACACCCTAGTTAGAGGGAGCTACAGCTTGGGAACTCAGAGAGAGGAGGCGATCCAGAGCCTTTGAAATTGTGGGGAAACCCACAGATAACTTTCTCTTTCTTTCTTTCTTTCTTTCTCTCTTTCATTCTTTCTTTCTTTCTTTCATTCTTTCTTTGCCTCTCTCTATTTCTTTCTTTCTTCCTTCCTTCCTTCCTTCCTTTCTTTCTTTCTTTCTCTTAATAATTACAATTTGTTTACCATTGGACTATGGGAGCCAAGGGATTTTGTATTATCTACAGGTTTTGTCTGGTATGTCAAGCTGTCAGAAAGAGGGTAAGGGGAGTTGGAAGAAGAGGAGGGTTTGAGAGGGTAGGGAGAAGAAGCCTAGGGAGAGCCATGAGAAATGGATGGAGGTGGAAGATTCACCAGAGGAAAATCAGACTTCCATATTCACTGTCCTGTACATGCGAGAATGTTTTAAAGTCAATGCTTCTGATAATTAGAAGTGATGTTGGAGAAGCTAGAGCCAGAGGGGAGGGGCAGAGACAGGGTGCATGTAGGGGATTGGTATCAGAAAATTAAAATTTTAGTAATTTTTAAAATGAAAAAAGTAATTTTTTGGCCCTCGGGAAAATGAACCAATTAAAATTTCATTTTTGAATTTTTTTAAAGGGTGTTTTCCCTTTCAGAAGGGCTGATTGAAAAATTGGAATTAAAAGTTCAATACACCTTATGTGTAAAGGTAAGTTTTTAAATCTCAAATTTTGTTTTTTACATGCAGGGTTTAAATGGAAAAAGGTGGTGTTTTTAATCTACTCAGAACCGTTAAACAATAAAAATTAATTTAAAAATTATTTCACATGAAAGAGTTTGGTTTTTTAAATCTCAGGACTAATGATCAATTAAAAATTCTACAATGGTGGGACAATTAAAAAATTTAAAGCAGTTTTCACATGGAAGTTTTTTTTATGGGATGGACTGGTTTTAAAATAAAAATTTTGTATCTCTTAAATTAAAAAAGTTGATTTTCATTCTATCCCCAGAAAATTTAAAACACTGAAAAATGATTAAAAATAAGTATTTTGTTAAAAGAAAGAAGCATTTTTGTCTTTGCATAGGAGAAAAAATGAAAAATTAAACTATTTTTAAATGAAATAAGTGGGTTTTTTGGGCTGGATGATGGGAAATTAAAATTTCAGAAAGTTTGAAACTGAATTTTTTTTATTTTCAAAAATGCTCTGGTGTACAATTTCAAATTTCCATTGTTTTTAAGTGAACAAGTCCGGTTTTACTAGGTTTTTTGAGGGTGGTGGTAACTAAAAGTCTGAGTGTTTTTACATAGAAAATGTTTTTTATTTCTTATTTTTACTCAAAAAATATTTCACAATTGAAATAAAAAACTTTAAATGATAATTCCTTATGGTTATAGTTTTAATGATGTCGGTGGTCCTGGGTGTGGAGTCTCACTGTAGAAGGCCCCCAGGTGAAGGGAAGGGTCAGGGGTGTTGATAGAAACCAGCCAGAGCTTCTGGAGGCACCTGGAGCTTCATCGCAGACTGGAATAAGGGAAAGAGTCTATTTTTAATGTTTTTTCTCTATTTTGTGGCATCATGTGGCTGGCTCTAGTAACATAGACACATCCATTCTCTCCTCTGACTCTGCCTTCTACTCCCCACATCACACATGATTCCAATGGCTGGAGGCCACTCACACTCTAGTTAGAAGAACCCTATGTCTCTCTCTACATATACACCAGTACAGGTTCTACAGGTTCTTCTGGGAGTAAGTGGGGGGGGCACTTCAAGCCCACGCCATTGTGAAATTAAAATCAATTGAGTCTCCATTCTGAAATAACTTTTAATCACTCATGGACCTGAAATTATAAACTGAAATTCTTTCATGTAAAGAATTTTGAAAATTTAAATTTTTATTGTTCAATGCTTCTGAGTGGATAAAAATAACCTTTCCATTTTGTAAATCATCAAAATTTTAACTTTCAACAGATTTGTCCACACTGCATGGAAAAATAAAATTGAAAAAAACCCCTGTTGTGTTTAACTATGTTGAACTTTTAATTTCCAATGGCTTGATCAGCTCTCCTGAAGATGATGGAGGTCATTAAGAAGGAAATGAATAAAGAAAACACATATAATTGGAAGAAATAAAACTTTTAAATAAAGCCAAGAAAGAGAGAACAAAGGGTGGAAGGAAATAAAATTGTTCAATGACAAACAGGAAAATGGAAGAAATAAAAATATACACTGAGCAAATTCATGAAACAAAATGTTTAGTCTGCAAACAGGAACTATTGAGAAGGGCTCCTCAACAGAATAGAAGAGATAAAATTAAGAAACCCAGGCAATGAAGATAAGATAGAAGAAATGGATAGATCAGTTAAATATTTAAAATTTATTTAAATCATGCCCAGTTATTTCTGAAACTAAACATCAAGAAAACCTAAGATATTAAGAAAATGTATACAAGAATAATAAAGGAGGGGGATGGAACTCGGGTCAATGGCAGAGAGAAATTTTCAACAATTACAGAAGAAATAATGTCCCTAAACTAAAGAGGAGAAGCCTAAGAAATTAAATAGAAGCATACAGAATATCAAATACATTGAACCAAAAACTCTACTCAATACCTAATAATCAAAAGAATAAAGAAAACTAAAAGAAAGATTGAAAACTGCAGGGAAAAATCAAGTGATACATAAAAGCAGACATATTAGAATAACATTTGATTTGTCAATGGAGACACTACTAGCCAGAAGGATCTGTACACATGTGTTGCACACACTAAGAGACCAAGGATCTCAACCCAGGCTACTATGACAAGCAAAGTTTTCAATTGCACAGATGTTCTATGATAAATTAAATGGAAACAATACAAATGTACAAATCCAGCCCCATAGAAGGTGCCTCATAGAAGGAAAACTCCAACCCTTGGAGAGTAACTACCCCAATAGAAACACAGGAAACAATCTTACACAAGTGAAGCCAAAAGGAGAAAACGAAAAAACCAACACTCTGTGCATCTCTGTCGCTTTGTTATGGTCTGTCACTGTCTAACAAACACACACAAACAATATAAGAATCAACAATCTGTGGTCATCAATATCTCTCAATATAAATTATCTCAATTTCCCAATAAAAAGATACAGACTAACAGAATGAAAATGACAACAAGGTAAATCTTTCTGCTGCATACAAGAAACACACCTCAACAGCAAAATTAAACATCCCCAACTGCTACAGAGAGGGAAAAATTACTCCAAGCAAATGGACATAAAATCATGATTGTGTAGCTATTTAAATATTTATCAAATATTATGATACACATTTACATCTCATAGACATCCTGAAAGAGAAATAACAACTTAGAATTGGAGTTTATTCCTCAGAACTGAAAGGATGTTTCTACAATGTTGGCATAGGTATGCACTTCATTACAAATATATAATTGTAAACATATATACTTTGAAATACATATCCACACCTTGTCATGACTTTTTACATTTTGGTAATACTTTACCATTCAAACACAGAGAAGCAAAAATAGGTACCTCTAAAACACTAGACTAAGAGCCTTATAAGTTAAAAATAAACAGTTATGAATATTTTGTATATTTGATACATACTTAGTTGCTCTACGTATGAAGTAACCAAAGAAAAAATGTATATTATCAAGAATGAATCTTAGATTTTATGACCAGACAGAGGAGCACACTTTGTACACTTAACGGGATTGCACACAAGAAACAAAGATTGCTGATATCAACATACAAATATTGAACTCACTCTCTTGAAAAACGTTTATTTATACGATGACATATAGAACAATGCTATAAGAGAGAACAATAATAGCAAAAGTATAAGTAAAGTATATATTTGTATGTACATACAATCACCAAAACACCTCTGAATACACAAATTAAAAAGCCCAGAATCAATCTATGTGGTTGTATCATATAGAGTTAAATGACATAGCAAACGCAATTAATTCCTATGATGACAAATGAGGACAGACAAACCTATTAATGCTTTGCACTAAAAACAGAAAAGCAAGAACAGCTGACTCATATCCTTGGACATATTTGCAAATTAAATTTGAAAAGTGAAATAGATGTATTAAAAAAATGAGGTCCATGGGGTTACCCAAAACAAAAAAGGCCATTGTAGCAAAGGCTGAGAGTTCGCTGATCCATAATACTCATGTGTTAGAAGGAAACACATTCCCTATATTTGTCTTGTGGTTCAAGATCAGCACTATGAATTTTGTGGTACAAACAGAATATAGAACATTTGATTAAATCAACAACACAAGCAGTGTGATTTGTCCCTTCATCTCTTAGTAATAGGACCCTTTCTGTGACCACATAGACATTGCTCCTAGCTAACATCTGCTCCATTAATTTACACTCAAAGCTTCGAACAAACTCTTAAATTAAATTGCTCTTCTAAATCTGTTTTTTTTAAGAGTTCAATCAACTCATTTGGGTTTCAAAAATCAACTTTCCTTCTGGCAAAAAATTCATTCATAGTAAGGAACCCCTATATATTATTACTACTTGCTATTTTTAATATTTATTTTTTATTTTTTTGCATGTATATTAATATGAAGATGCACATGTGTGTATATGGTGCAATATTTATTAATGGACAAGAGAACAACTTGGGGTGTCATTCCTCAGATGGAGTGAGAAATAAATTTAAAAGTATATGATACCTGGAGGAGATGTTACTGACATCTAAAGAATCTTTCGCTGAACAAAATTACCAAGCTTGTTAAAAAGTCAAATGAAAGAAAAGACAGAAGTACTCAACACTTTCATAACCAGATTTGGTAAACTCTTGTAAAGAGTAACAAATTATTGAAAAAGAATAATGTTAAAAGATAAACTAATTTTGAGGGTTTGTTTATTTAGTAAATTAGTCTTCTAATTTATTTGGTTTAATTTTTACTGCATAACCCAAGCTGGCTCTTAATTCATGATCTGTATTCTGCTTGGCTTGTCCTCAGTGTGACACCAGCTAGAATTATTTGGCAAGCAGAAATTCAATCATAAGGTGTGAATTTGTTTAATGGTTTATGAGGGAGGACCAAGCTCACTGAGACCTAAATTATTCCTAGGAATGTCACAGTTTTAAAGACAGCAAATACAAATTTTAGATGCTTGTGTCATTTCTATTGAGAGAGAGGGGAAATGTGTGTGTAGATCTTGATGGGAAACAAAACCTATGAGGAAATACTGATGGAAAAAACATAACTAAACTATATTGTATGAAAATCTATTAGAGTTTTTAAAAGAAAGAAAAGAATAAAGAAAGAAAACTGAAAATTCCAGGAGGAATAAACTAGTAATCCATATTTCTCCAGTGTTAATCAAGTTCCTTTCTCTTGGCTTCTGCTTTATGTCCTTGACTGACTTCCCTGCCTGAGGGCCTATGAACTAGGCCAAGCCAAACTTTTCTTTCTCAAGAACAGAGTGAATACAGTGAGTCTCAAAGTATCCTGTGAAGTGGACAGTAGGAGACAAAAACAGAAAGAGACACCACACCATGACCAGACACTCCTCCCTATCCCTGGAAAGCACTTTCTTGCTCTCAATGGTGCAGCTGCCAAAATGATGACTCTCACCCCCACATTGGAACTCAAGGAGCAGCACACAAGACAACTTCTGACTTCATCAGAACTGCAGCTGAATCAGAAACCTGGTTCCCACAAGTACCCTACCATTTGATTGGTGGGTCTGCTGCAGCATCCAACTGGATAGTTAGGTCTGAGTGACAGCACTGGTGAGCTGAAAGAACAAAGAATCTTACTTCCCAGCCCTGGCTTCCAAACTGACAAACATATCCCAGGTTGGCTGAAGATTTCTGTCAAATTCAACAAGTTCCTTTTGTTTATGGAAATCAATGGATTAAGGTTTCAAAAGAAGTAAACAAATTTAGAAGGAGGCTAAGCAGACAACATTGCACAAGAGTACAATGTAATTCAAGGACATTATAAATTAAGTCAACAGTGGCCTTTGGACTAATAACCAAATCCCCATGTATAGAAAGAGGTGGGTCCTCAGGATCTCAACAACTCTACTTTAAAGACCCTAGACCCAACCACTAACAGCTCTACCAAGCATACTCCTGATTTTAAAGAATGATCTCTGTTCCTTTCTCAATATATAAAGGACTTAGAGAAACTTTAAAAGCCTAGGATAGTTGTTACACTCAAAGAGAGCTAGTTTTTAGTACATTCTAAAAGTTTTATAATAGAAATTTGACATTTCGGTAGAATATAAATTTGGAGATAATGTGTGGAAGTTCCAAGAGACATCTCAGATACTGGGTAGCAATCCACTATAAGCTGTGAGAGAAAAGTAAAATTTGTAATGTAAAAAAACTTATGAATGCTTAGAAGATAGTCACACAATGTAAAATTTAATTAAGGAAGATCTGCCTCGAAAATAACTCAAAGATAATTAAGTAGTATATTAAAAAAGGTATTTTCAAGATTGGGATGCTAGAATGAATATGTTGATTCACCTTTCATGTATATTCTTATTGGTCACATATCTGCAATAATAAGAGGTACTGTGATCCTCATTCATGGAGAAAGTGGAGCGACCCTCTGTGTAAAAATCTATCTATAGTAAGCCATAGTTTTAAGAGGTAGTTTTACTTGTGTTTTAATGGAGGTTGTACACATCATTTTGATGATGCTTGTTATATATCCACGGTTTATTTCATGGCCAATAAACATGGTTATAGTAGTGATGCTATGGATTACAGATTGTGCCAAGGAAATAGGAATTTATTTCATTTTCTTTTACACAGTTTCAAACCAGCCCTCCTGTATTTGATTTCTGTTGCTCAGCACTGTTTTAAGACAACAACTGGTACCATCCTAAGATGAACTGTGCCTTCCTACAAATGATGTGATAACTCACACCTTTAATCCCAGCACAGGAAAGACCAAGTGGTGACCTACACCTTTTCTTCCATAACTGTAGACAGATCTTTCTGTGTTTTGTGAGTTCAAGGCCTAAGTACCAAACAGTAGTAGCTCACACCTTTAATCTTAACCATAGAATATCAAGCAGAGTTGAAGCTAAGCATAAAACAACTGGGCGAGGAAGATATTTAAGGAGGGATATGCAGCAAGTGTGGTATTTTCTAGAAACAATAAGCCATGCTGAGGACTCTGGAATATAGATTTTACCCTAAGAAGTTGGCTGAGAAAGAATTGACTGTGGTCTGTTTCTTCTCTCTGATATTCCAGCTTCCCCTCCAGTGTCTGGCTTTGAGTTTGCATTAAATAACAGTTATAATTTGTGTTACATCATGAATTTAAAAGCAAATAAGATTTTCAAAAGAAAAGCTGAGTAATAATATTAATGTAATTGAGTGTCCCTGATCCAAAGGGTACAAAAAAATAAAAATAAAACCCACAGAAATCACATCAATTTAAATGAAAAATATCTGGCAGAACCATGATTTTCTCAGAATAAAACAAGAACTTTATGGCCAACAGACCTTAATGTTGCTTATGACCCTGTAATGTCTCAATGAGTAGCTTGTTATAATCCCCTGTTCCATATAGGTTTATGCTTAGTGGCTGGGTGTAATTGCTGAGTACCCTTTTTGTAATGGTTTATAGGCAAATGTCTGGAGAACACTGAGCATATCCTACCAACCTAACCTCTAACAGGCCTGGTAGAGGTTATCTTTGGGGGTTTTAGAAGCAGTCAACCTTCAGTTATATTCTATTTTATGAGACCCTATATCCTGTGCAATGGAAAATCATACATATCATCAGTTCTACTGTTCTTTATCACATTTTACTAGTGGAGTGTTACCTAACACATGAGATGCCTTTTACAAACTTCATAAAATTAACTGTAAATGAATCTTACATGTACAGGTTGAGTGCTAAGTGCAGACATCTAGAGCATACTTGACAAATTAAGATCTTCATGTTTGACAACCAGCTTTCATTTATGCAGCAAAAGCATGTAATAATGGACAAAGATATTTCTACACACAGTTCTCTGCTAGCAATTCTGTGAGCAGATTTAAGTCACAGAGCAAAGTTATTCAGAGACAAGGCCCGGGGTCAGGGAGTTTCAGGTACCACATGGAACTTCATACAATAGAGATTCTGGCTGCAGGTTTCCACCCAGATCCCTGAAAGAAACATCTCTCTAACTCTGCAACTCCCAATCTTTTCCATCCCATCTGTGGGCAACAGCCCTTCCCTTACCATGTTGTGGTTTCCCAGCTTGGCCATGTTCTCTGCTCAGCAACCTGCAACAGCATAAACAGCACAGCACACAAACCTCTGTTCCCATTTCCTTCACAAAGCCCAGCAACAGGAAGAGCCCAGCACCAGTCTGACTGGCAGATCGCTTCCAGGCTTTGATTGGCTAGTGAGACCTGAGTGACAAAAGCACCTCCCATTGGGTGCCCTATTCTTAAAGACACAGTGCAATGGTCCCTGACCCAGGCTTGCAGCACAGACACAGAGCTTTTCAATATCAGAGGAGATATGCATTGCAAAAGCTCATGTCCCTGGGATCCAGAGGGAAATCATGCATGTTTCTGCACACCATAGGCATTTTCTGTTCCTCCTCTACATACTTTGTCCTCTAGATTCGGGCTGCTCTCAGCAGGCTGGCTCTGAGCAGGAATCCCCATAGCCTGGGGCAGGTGCCATGGGGGAGGGCAGTGGATGCAGGACCCAGGAGAGAAATCCTGCCCAGGGAGGCAGGGAGGGGGCTTGTAAGGTCTCCCTGACCACAACACCAGCTTCTCCCTAGGGGTGCCTCAAAATTTCCCCAAAGGGATCCTGTGGCAGGGTGTGAGGGGGGCTCTCCAGTCCAGCATACATGGAGCCTACTGCCTGCCTACCTGCCTGCCTTCTTGCTCAGAGTGCAGCTCCCCTGAAGCTAGGTTATGCACTGGCTGCATCTCTGTCCACCAAGTGCCAATGAGAGCCAGACTCCCTCTTTAAAATGCAGTGTTATCCCCTGACTTGGGACCCACAGAGGCCCAGAGGTGTGGCCTCTCTCGTATCTGCTGATCCCTGAGTACAAACTAGGCCATGGCCATACCCCATCTGTGGCCAGTGATCATGGGCATAGTCCTTGCCACTTGGCTTTGTGGTTCTGGTGAGTTCTGGAAAGTCACTTTGCATGCTCTCTGGGGAGGCTTGTGGGAGACCACACATAGGAATGCTCAGCCCTGGGGAGGCAGGGACCCTGTCCCTTTCAGCAGGACCAGAGGGAAGCCCCTATGGGCCAAACTTTCTGAGGCAGCATGCAGAAAGGGAGGGAGCCACTTGCTTCTGCAAAGCATCTCAGAAGCCTAGGTTTTACCAAATCCAAGAACAGTTGTCAGCACCTAGGTTGGCAAATGTAGATGCCCCAAGCTTTCCAGTAAGTGAAGTTTACTGGTTTTAAGGGCCCAAGGAATAGGTGAAGGGTTGGAATAAACCTGGAAAGAGAAGACTTGACAGACTCAAAGATTAGTGAATTTTAACTGTGTAACAGAGCCCAGGAAAAGGGGTGTGTGTGTGTGTGTGTGTGTGTGTGTGTGTGTGTGTGTGTGTGTGTGTGTATGTGTGTGTGTGTGTGTGTGTGTGTTGTGGGTAGGTTATGAGAGCTCTTCCAGGGAAAACTGCCACAAATATCAACTCACAGTTTCCAAGTTTGGCACCTGACCCCTGGCCACATCTAGGACAGTGTCCTCTGTCTCCACCACACAAGTGCAGACATACACTCAGGCCTCAGGCATGGAGCACCCAACAGACTCTCGTTTTTTCTTCAGGAAGTCAAAAATATGATGGGACACCTGTAGTGGTCTGTGGCTCCTCAGATTGCTGGTGGAGGTGGGAGTGAAGAGGGGAGGGCAGGGAGGAGTTGTTTGCTGTTTGTTGTCAGGTGCCTCTTCTCAGAAACCCTCTGGATTTGCTTTTACCCCCACTTGTCTTGTTGGCCACCCTGAGCAGCTACTTCATAACCCAGGTGTTTAGACAACCTCCTTGCATGAGGAGACTTGGAAAAAGGTTTTATCTGCTCTCCTGAAGCCTTAACCTAAGCTGAGCTCTCTCTCTCTCTCTCTCCCTGTTTTCTTGCCCCACACTTGTCTGTGTGTGTGTGTGTGTGTGTGTGTGTGTGTGTGTGTGTGTGTGTGTGTGTTGGGGGTGGATCCCTTTATCTCAGATGCCAAAGAATTTAGCAGTGCAGTGCTTCTGTATATGGAGAAGGATGTCTTAGACATTCTCCATACTTGATGCTCCCTGAACCTGCTTCGGGAAGATGCTCCTAAGCTGGCAAGTCTACTGGTCATCATAACAGTGTGGATTTCTGAACTGCCAATCCAGCTACAAAGAGCCCAGTGAAGGTTGTGATGACTTAGGCCTTTGGTTGGTTCCTTGTAGAACCTCAGCTTACTGCATCCTTTACCCCTCACTGCCTCATTGCCTTCCATATCCTGCTCTCCCCTAAGCCTCCTTGTCCCTCTTGCTCTACCCTCCCCCCCATCACTGTACTGTAATCCTGACTTTAACAAACTCTTTCCAATATACTCCCCTAGCCAGGCCCCTTTATTGCTGACAGTCTCTCAACACAGAGGGCTTTGAGTTGAGGTCTCCACAAAGTCTCCTGAGCTTCTCTTCCACAGGGCTCAGTGATATGCCCTGGGGGTGGAGGTGCTAAAGGAAGACAGACACCTCTGGTCCTAACACTTCATTCTCAGTACATCCCCAAACAGTGTCACTGCCTATGACACTAAATACCCTGTTCTCTATCCCTGGCATGCTCCAAATCACAGTTGCCAAGTAGTTAATGCTTTTCTTTCTTTTTCTGTTTGGAGTTTGGGCTTGAATGCCAAGCAGGGAGGAAGAATGGAATTTAATCTATCCACTACCACATCCTTATTCCTGACCACACACTCCCCACCCTGTCAGAGTGGAGACTAGTAAGACCAGGACCTCCTGATGGGGCAGACACCATGCTCAGGTTACACATGTATGTAGATTACAGGGCAGCACATATGAGTATTTTAGTGATCCAAACACAAAGTGTACTTTCATGTGTTGACTGGGTGCTTTCCATTCCACTCTGTCTCTGTTCTTGCAGTGATTTCCACAGAGTAGCATTTTCATGCTCATGTAAAGTTGTTGCCAATATCTGGGTTGCTAAACACATCATTCACATGTTGTATCCCTTGCCTCTAACTGGAAGCAGAGCTTTCTGTAACCATCCCCACCAGTCCCCTCCTCCCTCTCACCTGCCCTCTCTCTGTGGGCAATTCTCTCTTAGGGAAGTTATGGCCTAAAGGACTGGGTGGGGACTTTAGAGGCAAATAGAACTGGTTTTCACTTTAAGTCACATGCCATTGGACAAGCAACTGTTTCATGTCCGCATCTACAAGATGGAGTGTGACTGATGAGTAGGCAGCAGACCCAAGGTAGACTGCAGATATCAGGTGCTCATGGCTTATTGCCATCTGTCTCCATTTTCCCTGTACTGGAGACCATGACTTGGACAATGACAATTGAAACTCCCTGGGTGACAGGCAATTGATCAGATGGCTGTTTCCTCAAGTCTCAGACTCTCTCGGAACTCTCAGATAAATCTTTGTTCACAGGGTTTACTTTTGCTTACCTAGCTGTCCATGGGATGTACTTTCTGACTTCTTCCTGGGATGTGCCTGATCTTCTGAACTTACATCTCATCTCCACACAGAATTGCTTTGGCAGGACCACCCAAGATAACCACAAACATTCCTTTGCAACCCCCCCATCTTACAAGCCCAGATGTATGCCCCCTCCCCGACCCAGAGTGCTGTATAAATGCCTTGAGCCCGCTCATGAGTGTATCAGTTAAACATTTTCTTTTTATTTTGCAAGAAATCTGGGTCTGGGGTCTTCTTATTTAATCCAGCCAGTAACAAGGGTGCTGTATGGGAGATTTTTGCCATTACTTTTTTGGTTCATCCTTTGCCTGGACCATGTTCTGATTCTATCTCTATATACAGGATGTGGCCACAGATCCCTGGGTGTGTTTGATTGCCAGTTCTGGCTCTGCCATTTGATTGCTGTGTGATGTCAGACAAATCTCTCAGTCTGTCTGGACTGAATTTGATGGTTAGTCCCAGGCAGAGGCAGATGCCCAGGGAAACTGCCCCTGTAGCTTGGTGTGTATGGACTCAGTACTCAGTTGCAAGCTCTCCCTGGAATTGCTTCACACCTGCCAAAGACACCATCAGCCCTCAAATATCTGGCTGCATTCATTGCCTGGAGGCCAGGTGGCTTCTGAGGCAGAGCCAGAGGTGAGGTAGATTGAACTGTGAGTCCGGTCCATAAACCAAAAAGGGAGGTCTTGTTGTGAATACCTCTAGTGATTAGCAGGAACCCCAAGTCAGGAAGTTGAAGGTCTGCCACTTTTCTAAATTCTGGGGGCAGAGGCTGTTTTAACCCCAAAGCCCATATCTCAGACAGTTGAGGGAGATGGTACTTGGGAAATTGGCAAGCTCTGAAGACTGGGTTTTTAAGGACCAGGGTTACGTAAGGAGTTGCTTACTAGTAAAAATTTACATAGCCAAATATACAACCATCCCTTGTGAGCACCTCCTAAGATCTCATGCCCTTGCCACCTCTTAATCCTCACTATCGATTCCACACTTCCCTGAACCTCTTCAGTTTCAGTAAAATTCACCCATAAATGACTCATCTTCCAGGAGCATTGTACCAGCACCTGGTAGGTACTTAACATATGTGAACAGTTGACTGGTGTGTAGGGCTGGAGGTCCATCCTTTTGAGTGAGAAGAAGGAGTGTGGCTGCCTAGAAGAGGACATTGCTGAGTGACGAGTTTCACCTAGCCCGAGGAAAGGATGCATTTTCCAGGATAGGTCTGCTTTGTTTTTCTTTGCCAGTTGAATGTAGAACCTATAGAAGCCATATTCCCTCTTCAGGGCTTGTTGCTGACTGACTCAGTCAGGCCGAGCTTAAGATTGGGGTGACTCAGTAGGTTTTGCAAAGGGACAAAGTAGCAGTTATTCCTTACAGAAGAGGAAAAATTGAGCAAGGAAGTTTTAGAGCCTGTTTTGGTAGGGGAGGAACCCTGAAAATCCTGTCTCTTAATTGGATCATAGTGGGAGCACCATAGGTCAGTCACCATCTTGATGGATGTGTATCCAAAGCTACATTCATTGTCAGTCTGGATGTCACCACTGTGTCTTCTCTGGAAGGTCACCTTGAGCTCCAAACAAAATTATAGCTGATTGGGGAGTGAAGGACTAGGGAATCTGCCTATACTAACATACCTGAGGGACCTTACAGGGACCTTGGAAATGGAGCTCTTGACCGAGTATCCCACCAGACTCTAAAGCCAGGTTATAAAGTGAACTCTTACTGTCCATTCTACCCAGGATCATGTAGGGAAAGTCATCCCCGAATTAGAATGTATCTTCTCCTAATTGGTGTGGAGCCCAAGGAAGCCTAGGCATTGAAGGGCTTTCTCTGGTCTGTGTTTCTTCCCTCCCTTTCTCCCATCCCTCATGATTGTGCTCACTGCATGACCTGACCCATAGCTTTTGGACTCACACTCTCCTCTGACTGATTGTCATGGTTGCTTGGTGAGCAGGGTTCCTCCAGACATGTGAGACACATGAGCAGCCAAGGCATGTAGTCCCTTGAGCCAGTAAGACTCAGATCCCTGCATGAAGTCAGTTGCTGGGGGGAGGGGCAGGCACACCAGGAAGTGTCCCAGTGGGAGAAAGGCCCTTGCTGTGGTTCATGCCCCAGGGAGCCAAATTAATGAGTGCTGAGCTGCAGCCCAGTCAGGATGAGCAGGACCCTCTCCTCTCTAGTGTGTATGATTAGTGGCTCTTTGTTGGGGTGGGGGGTTGTATTAACAGATTTCTGGCTGAGCATTTGGCTGCAGCCTGGTCCTGGAAATCTTGCCCTGGAAATCCTGCCCAGCTTCCATCAGGGTAAAACCTCACCCCTACCTGCCCTGCACTTAGACTCTGGCTGAGGACTGCATGTCATACCTCCTACAACAGGAGGCTGCACAACTGCCCCAATGTTTCAAGTATGTTGAGAACCTCATCCCCAATCTGAATATGGCGAAGCACTTGTTTGAGCCAAAACTTGACCCTCTAAACAGATTGAAAGCCCAATCTGGATCTTTGAGACAAGCCCTCTAAATTATGTATCTCTGGCAGGCCTTCCTGCAACTTGCCCTGTAAACCAGACTGACCTCAAACTCACAGAGTTCCTCCTGTCTCTGCCTGCCAAGTGCTGGGATTAAAGGCAAGTGCCACAGGCTTCCTAACACTTTTATTTTCTAAAGAGAGAGAACTGAGGGTGGGAGGAGGAGGCTGGCCATAGCCTGTTACCACTGTCTTTTTATTTTAGTTGGCACTGTGATGGTGGTAAGCGCTAGGCTCTCCCCGGGGTCTCATCAAATCCTTGCCAGTCTATGAGGCTGGTGAAGTCAGCCTCATATATGGGAGAGAGCATAAAGACAGTGGCACCTGTGACCACATGCATGTCAATTCCTTTCACATGTCCCTGCCCCATTGATCTCACCAAGTGTCCCCTGACCTGATGGAAGGAACAGGAGGCCATGGTCCGTGTGATATATCCCATCTATTTAGTTCCCATCTTGCCACCTGTCCCCACCTGAGTCCTTGTTTCCTACACCTGGAAAAGGCTGGCCACAACAAAGGCAATGTTAAGACTTGTTTCTTCCTTTTCCTCATTTTTACTCTGATTCATGATTTTTTCCTATAAAAGATCTATGTATTCTCAACCTGGGAACTCCTCCTAGCCTTCTTTTACCGAGTGTGAGTGTGTGGATGAGTTCCCTGCCTGGCTTGTATTGTGCACTCAAAAAGCCTTGCATTTGCATTTCAGACTCTGGCAACCTGTCTGAGGGTCATGCTCTGGGCAGAACATTGGGAGCTCACTGATTCTGAAATAACCACTGAGGAATCTTCATGCAAAGAAACTAAGCCCTCCAAATGTCAATGACAGTCTTATAGCATGGGCGGTTTGTGGAGCCTCTTTCAGTGGGACCAGAGTATATTCCTGGTGTGTGAATGGCTTCTTAGAACCTTTTCCCTGCAGAAGAACACCTTAGTCAGCCTTGATTCTCAGGGGAGGAACTCTCCTACCTGAAACCAGATATTCCATTTAAAAATAGTTCAATTTTTCATTTTTTCTCCTACATGAAAATAAAAACATCTCTTCATTTGAACAAACAAAAAAAAACCTTACTTTAGGTTATTTTTCATTGTTTCAAATGTCCCAGAAATACAGTAAAACTCAACTTTTATATTTAAGAGATATTAAAATTTTACTTTTTAATCAGTACGTCCTGTAGAATAGAAATAGAGTTTCCATGTAAAAACTGTTTTAAAATTTTCAATTTTAATAGCCCCACCATTCTAAAAGATCTTATAATTGATCATTAGTCCTGAGATTAAAAAAAAAAAAAACTCTTCCATGTGAAAAAGTATTAAAAAATAATTTTTCATTGCTTAATGGTTCTGAGTAGATAAAAACACTACCTTTTTCATTGAAAAATTTTAATTTTCAACAGATTTGTCCACCCTGCTTGTAATAAACAAAATCTAAGATTTAAGAACTTACTTTTCCATATAAACTACATTGAACCTTTAATTCCAGTGACTTGATCAGTTTCCAGTGGGAAAACTGAGACTGAAACAGGCTTCTGCAAAACCTGTTTGGGAAACTTCAGGAGAGAGAGGCCTTCATGAGGTGTGACAGAGAAACTGAGGCAGAGAGAGGGCTTGGGGTCTGAGGAAAAACCAAGGTAGATAAAAGCCTCAAGAAGGTTTCATGGGAAACTGAGGTAGAGGAAGTCATCCACAAGATCTGATGGAGAGTCTTAAGTAGAGTAAAACCTCCAAAAAAAGTAAGGCAGAGAGAAGCCCCCTGTGTGATCTAATGGGAAACTGAGGCAGGGAGAGGCTTATGCTGGGTCTGATATGTAACTGAGGCAGAGAGACTTCTGCATGAGGGGAAACACCCTAGTCAGAGGGAGCTACAGCTTGGGAACACAGAGAGAGGAGGCAATCCCAGAGCCTTTGAAATTGTGGGAAAAACACACAGCTCTCTCTCTCTCTCTCTCTCTCTCTCTCTCTCTCTCTCTCTCTCTCTCTCTCTCTCTCTCTCTTTCTCTCTCTCTCTCTCTCTCTTTCTCTCTCTCTCTCTCTCTCTCTCTCTCTCTCTCTCTTTAATAATTACAATTTGTTTACCATTGGACTATGGGAGACAAGGGATGTTGTATTATCTACAGTTTTTGTCTGGTATGTCAGCTGTCAGGCAGAGGGTGAGGGGAGTTGGAAGAAGAGAAGGGTTTGAGAGGGTAGGGAAGGGAAGCCTAGGGAGAGCCATGAGAAATGGATGGAGGTGGAGGATTCACCAGAGGAAAATCAAACTTCCTTATTCACTGTCCTGTACATTCGAGAATGTTTTAAAGTAAATGCTTCTGATAATTAGAAGTGATGTTGTAGTGGCTAGAGCCAGAGGGGAGGGACAGAGACAG
This sequence comes from Phyllotis vaccarum, assembly GCA_033318265.1. Classification (NCBI taxonomy): domain Eukaryota; kingdom Metazoa; phylum Chordata; class Mammalia; order Rodentia; family Cricetidae; genus Phyllotis; species Phyllotis vaccarum. Next base: position 83,536 of record JARWLC010000026.1, on the reverse strand, counting down.
GGTGCATGTAGGGGATTGTTATCAGAAAATAAAAATATTAGTAATTTTAAAATGGAAAAAGTAATTTTTTGGCCCTTGGGAAAGTGAACCAATTAAAGTTTCACTTTTGAATTTTTTAAAGTGTGTTTTCGCTTTCAAAAAGGCTGATTGAAAAATTGGAATTAAAAGTTCAATACACCTTATGTGTAAAAGTAAGCTTTTAAATGTCAAATTTTGCTTTTTACATACAGGATTTAAATGGAAAAGGTGGTGTTTTTATCCACTCAGAACCATTAAACAATAAAAATTAATTTTTAAAATTATTTCACATGAAAGAGTTGGGTTTTTTAAATCTCAGGACTAAAGATCAATTAAAAATTCTAGAATGGTGGGACAACTAAAAAATATAAAGCACTTTTCACATGGAAGGTATTTTTTTCCCTAGGATGGACTGATTTTAAAATAAAAATTTTGTATCTCTTAAATTAAAAAGGTGATTTTTATTCCATCCCCAGAAAATTTAAAAAAATGAAAAATGATTAAAAGTAAGTGTTTTGTTAAAAGAAAGAAGCATTTGTGTCTTTGTGTAGGAGAAATTTTTTAATATTTTAATATTTTAATATTTTTTCTTTATTTTGTGGAATAATGAGGCTGGCTCTAGGTACATAAACACATCCATTGTCTCCTCTGACTCTCTCTTCTACCCTCTGCACTACACATGACTCCAAAGGCTGGAAGCCACTCACACTCTAGTTAGAAGAACCCTATGACTCTCTATATATATCCACCAGTACAGGTTCTACAGGTTCTTCTGGGAGTAAGGGTGAGGTGGGGGGACACTTCTACTCCAGGCCATTGTGGGATACTGAACTCCTTTTCTTCTTTTTAACATTATTTATTATGTTATAATGTTCTGTCTACCATGTACCCCTGCATGTCAGAAGAGGGCGACAGATCTCAGTACAGATGGCTGTGAGCCACCATGTGGTTGCAGGGAACTGAACTCAGGTCCTCTGGAAGACCAGCCAATGCTCTTAACCTCTGAGCTGTCTCTCCAGCCCACTGGACTCGTTTTCAAATCTGCCCCTGCCGAGTGGCACTGTACATATATTTTGCACAACTGTTTTTCACCTTTTTATCCGCAGGGCTGTCTTCAGGTCCTGTTTTGCACACATGTGTTGCACACAACTTCTTCACAGGGCCTGCCTTCTATTGCAAAGGTCACTGAACTTACGTTGTCATCCACCCACCAATTTTACACATGCATTTTGAACATATCTGTTGCCCTGCCATTTTGCATATTGCCTTGCCTTCTGAATAAATCTTATGCACACGGATTTTGCACACAGACTATTCTATAATACACAGCCCCTCCCATAATTCACAGGCCATACCCCAATATACATCAGCCCCATCCACAATAAACCGCCTTTGTGATAATACCCAGGACCTTCCCATAATACACAGGACCAATGCATAATACACTGTCCATTTAATAATATGCAGGTCGCTCCCATAATACAAATTTCCATCTCATTATGACCCTGAAAAGTGACTGACATGAAGTCTGTGTCCTGAGGGATGACTGACAGGAGGTCTGTGGGTAAATCCTGAGAGATGATTGACAGTGGTGACAGCCTGGATATAAGATCCTAAAGCAAATTAGAGAAACTGAGGAAGATAGAGGCCCCTGAGGAGACATTAAAGCAGTAACAAGACTCTGTGTAGTCTGACAAGGAAACAGGCAGAAAGGCATCACTGATGCCTGATGGAGAAACTGAGACCGAGATAGTATTTCACAGGAACTGACAGAATAATTGAGACAGAGAAAGACCACCACATGAAGTGGAAACCAAGGAAGAAAGAGGCTTCTAAGTGATGGGTAGACTGAGGAATTGTGAGTCCTCCTCTGTGACTCAGGGGGAACTTAAAGAGATGTATATGCAAAAATCTTAAAAACTAAGGCCACCATAGGGTCTGAAGGTAAAACTGAGGCAGATAGAGACCTCTTTGGGGTCTAACAAAAGAGTGAGTTGGAGAGAGGCCTCTGCATGATCTGATGGGGAAACTGAGGCAGAGAAAGTCTTCTGTGGAGTTAACAGGGATACTTAGGCCGAGTGGAATCCTTGGGTCCTGATTGGATATGTAAGGAATATGAGGGATCTGACAAGAAAATTGTGTTAGAAAAAGGCATCTGACAGGGATGATGGAGTGAAAAAAATTTAATTATTGAATTTTTATTTAATGAAAATGGTGTTTTTCTTTTCAGGAGAGCTGATCAAGCCATTGGAAATTAAAAGTTCAATATACTTAAATGCAACAGGTGGTTTTTAAATTTTATTTTTTCCATGCAATGTGGACAAATCTGTTGAAAGTTAAATTTTTTTTTAAAAAAACGGAAAGGTTATTTTTATCCACTCAGAACCATTGAACAATAAAAATTTAAATTTTCAAAATTCTTTTACATGAAAGAATTACAGTTTATAATTTCAGGTCCATGGCTGATTAAAAGTTATTTCAGAATAGAGACTCAGTTAAAATTAAATTTCTAAAAACACTTTTAACATGGAAACCGTACTGTTTTCTTCAGAATGGACTGAATAAAAGATATAATTTTGATCAGGGAGAAGATGAGTTTTAATCCATCTCTGGGATTTTTGAACTGATGTAAAAGAATTTAGAGTTAAGGTTCTTGGGGTGTGTTTTGTTTTTTTCTTTTGTTTTTGTCCAAAAGATGAGGTGTTTTTTATCTTCACATGGTAGAAAAAACAAGAAATTAAGCTATCAGAAATTTTTTAATAAAAAGTTATTGGGCTTTTTGGACTATGGAAAATTGAAATTCCATAAGATTTAGAATGGAAAACACTTTATTTTCAGGAGGAGACTCTGGTGTGAGATTTGAATTTCCATATTTTTTGGATGAACAAGGCTTGTTTTATTTTTTATTTTTTGGTGTTTATTGAGTGGGGGTTGTTTGAGGGGAAGGAGCTAATTCAAAGTCAGAAATTTCATGTTTTTACATAGAAAAAGTTTTTAATTTTTTATTTATACTTAAATAAGGTAGTTCTTTTCACAATTGAAATTAAAAAAAAACTTTACAAAGACTTTACTAAGTGTGATAATTTGCCCCAGAACTATAAAACAATTTAATTTTCAAAATTGTTTTATGTGAAAGAGTTGGAAAAACTTTTCATGAGAGTTTTCCTTTGACCTCCATACTCACACAACCTTAGCAAAGTGTGCATGCACATGAAGAGACTAAATAATGCATGAATATAAGGTCTGATACAGCTAAAAACTATTGATGATGATAGGTGTGGTAGCTCATGCTTGTAACTGCAGCACACACAAGAAGGAGGTAACCTAGACTACATAGTGAGTTCTAAGACAGCCAGAGTTACATAGAAAGACACTGATCCAAGAAAAAATGTTGGGGACCACTGAGAGCCACATATCTGTGTTTTTGAATTCAGGAGGCAAGGACAGTAAGAGGCTAAGATTGAGGTCAATATGTGCTACAAGTATAACTGACTTTAAATGGACTATCATAGCCTTCACTATAGTGAATCTTTTTGTTGGGGTATAGTCTTATTTTGTTTTCATATCTGCTGTTTGATGCAGAGGTGGCTATATGTTGGAGCTCTATGGCAGCTACTTAAAATAACTCAACAATTAATATTCCTATGTCCAGTCTAGGACCTAGCCACAGGGGCATAACATGTGCCACCCAGCCCCACTCAGGGCTATACAAATCGCAGGCCATCAGGGAAGACTTCTACAGACAGGCATCTACAATAATACGTTACTTGGACTCTTGCAATGTAAAATTCACAAGCCTGCCTTAAAAAAAAAAAACAAAAAAAAAACATTACACTGAGACCACTGAGCCACACTGAGATACAGAATTTGCCAGCTCTGATTAGGCCAGGAGCTCAGATTGAATCCCCCCCACAAAAAAATATGCCTGTTAAATAATTACGAACATAGGCAAAGCAGATAAGACCAAGAACAATGTGGTAAAACACAGACACTACTTGTACCAATTGTAGAAATAATGGGTACATATCAGTGCAAGAATAAACACAATGCATAAAGAGTAATGTCACTACCAGAAACTAGCAGTTTGACAACAGTAAGATCTGAACATCATAATGTAGAAAAAGCCAAAGAAAATGACCTTAAAAATAATTTAAGGAAGATGATTAGAAATCTTTAAAGTAAAACTAAGAATTTCCTTAGAAAAATGAAAAGACATAGAAAAACATGGTAAAAATCAATAAATCTCTTAAAGGAAGCAAAGTCACCCAAAAACAAACCATCAAGAGGTGGAAGAAGCATTTCAAGACTTAAGAATTGAAATAGAAGCTATGAGGAAGATACAAACTGAGGGAATGCTAGTAATAATAGAACATCTGAGTAAACAAACAGAAACTATGAATTCCAAGTATAAACTAAATAAAAGGGATAAGAGAGAGAATTTCTGGCATGAAAATACAATGGCGAATATAGAGTTGTCAGTAGAAAATAAAACACTCATGTAAAAAAACTATAATAAAAAACATCCAGGAAATCATCAAAAAATCAGTTATTTCATTAAAATTTTTGATATTTTAATTTTTCATTTTTCCTCCCTTGAGAAGATAAAAATGTCTCTTTTTTTAAAAAAAAAAACTTAATTTTTCATTATCTTGTATCTGTTCAAATGTTGTGGGAATACAATAAAAATGAACATTTCCTTTTAGGAAATATTGAAATTTTACTGCTTTATCATCCATTCTGAAGAAAAAAGTACATTTTTGTGTTTAAAATAATTTTAAAAAGATAACTTTAATTACGCACTATTGTGAAATAATTTTTAATTGACCTATTGTCCTGAGATTCAAAATACTGCAACTCTTCCACGTAAAACAATTTTGAAAATTAAATTGTTTTATGGTTCTGGGGCAATAAATTACTACCTACTAAAATTTTAAAGAATATTGAAATTTTAAGTTTTAACTGATAAGTCTCCTTGCATTTAAAAAACAAAACTTAAAATTTAAAAACTGCCTGTTCCATTTCAAGTTATTGACGTTGTATTTTCCAACTCCTCAATTATCCCTTCTAAATATAAGAACACCATTTTTTTAAATAAATAATTTTTTTAACATGAAATTAAAATTGGTTCATTCACACACAAAATAACACTAACTAAATACATAAGGAAATAAGGAAATAAAGAAAATAACAAATAAATAAATAAAATGTTTAAATTGGACATTTCCCCTTTTCTCCAGCCTGTCATGTTTCTAGCTCCTGGTGGGTTCAAAAGCTCTGGCTGGTTTCCATCATCTCCTCCTTCCACTGTGTCATCTGGGGGCCTTCTACACTGAGAACCAACAGCCAGGGCCACACAGGTCATTAAAACTATCACACTTAATAAAGTCTTTTTAAAGTTTTTTTGATATATTTCAATTGTGAAAAGAAATACCTTATTTAAATATGAATAAAAAATAGAAACATTTTATGTAAAAACATAAAATTTCTGACTTTAGTTAGATCCTTCCCCCTATACCACCCCCACTCAATAAACAACAAAAAAATAAAACCAGCCTTGTTCATCCAAAAAATGTGGAAATTTAAATCTCACTCCAGAGTCTCCTCCTGAAAATAAAGTGTTTTCCATTCTAAATCTTATGAAATTTTAATTTCCCATAGTCCAAAAGGACCAAATAGCTTTTTATTTAAAAAAAAATTCTGATACCTTACTTTCTTGCTTTTCCTCCCATGACAAGATAAAATACTCCTCATCTTTTGGACAAAAACAAAAGAAAAAAACAAAGCAAACCCCAAGAACCTTAACTTTTAATTCTTTTACATCAGTTCAAAAATCCCAGAGATGGATTGAAATTCATCTTTTCCCTGATCAAAATTATACCTTTTATTCAGTCCATTCTGAAGAAAACAATACACTTTCCATGTAAAAGGTGTTTTTAGAAATTAAATTTTAATTGAGTCTCCATTCTGAAATAACTTTTATTCAGTCATGGACCTGAAATTATAAACTGTAGTTCTTTCATGTGAAATAATTTTGAAAATTTAAACTTTTATAGTTCAATGCTTCTGAGTGGATAAAAATAACCTTTCCATTTTAAAAAAAATCAAAATTTTAACTTTCAACACATTTGTCCACATTGCATGGAAAAAATAAAATTTAAAAACCACCTGTTGCATTTAACTATATTGAACTTTTAATTTCCAATGGCTTGATCAGCTCTCCTGAAAAGAAAAACACCATTTTTATTAAATAAAAACCCAAAAATTTTTTCAGTCCATCATCCTGGGGTGGTGGGGCAATATAATTTAAATTTTTCAATTTAAAAACACTAAAATTTTAATTTTCTGATAACTGCCCCACCCACACTGATGGCCCTCACCCTCCACTCTGGCTCTAGCTTTTCCAAACTCACTTCCAATTATCTGAAACATTGATATTAATTGGGTTCCTACATGCACAGCATAGTGAATCAGGAATATCCCTTGGCTTGTGTAGTCCATTGATGAAATAAATTGTAATTATTTAAGATAAATAACTAACTAAATAAAGCTCCCTGTGTGGTTTTCTCACAATCCTCCATACTCATGGGATGGAGTGGGGGTAAAGACAATCCCATGGCACACTCTCTTCCTTGCTCCCACAACCTCAGTTCTCTCTAACTAGAGTGTTTCCTTCTCATACAAAGTCTCCCTGCCTCACTTGTCCCCTCATAAAACACTAAAAGGTCACTCTGCCTCAGTTTCCCTGTCATAACCCTCGGAGGCCTCTCTCTCTTAGATTCCCAGTTAGATCCCACAGAGGCCACATTCTGCCTCGATTTCTCTGTCAGATGCCTTTCTCTGCCACAATTTTCTTGTAAGACCCTTCATATTCCTTAAATATCCAGTCAGGACCCAAGGAGGCCAGTCTACCTAAGTATCCCCATTAACTGCACAGAAGAATTTCTCTGCCTCAGTTTCCCCATAAGATCATGCAGAGACCTCTCTCCAACTCAGTCTTTTGTTAGACCCCCAAAGAGGTCTCTATCTGCCTCAGTTTTACCATCAGACCCTGTGGTGGCCTTAGTTTTTCAGATTTTTGCATAGACATCTCTTTAAGATCCCCCTGACTCACAGAGGAGGACTCACAGTTCCTCAGTCTACCCATCACTCAGAAGCCTCTTTTTTCCTTGGTTTCCACTTCATGTGGTGGTCTTTCTCTGTCTCAATTATTCTGTCAGTTCCTGTGAAATACTATCTCTGCCTCAGTTTCTCCATCGTCAGGGAAGCCTTTTTGCCTGTTTCCCTGCCAGACTACACAGAATCTTGTTCCTGCTTTAGTGTCTCCTCAGGGGCCTCTATTTTCCTCAGTTTCTCTAATTTGCTTTAGGATTTTACATCCAAGCTGTCACCACTGTCAATCATCTCTCAGGATTTACCCACAGACCTCCTGTCAGTCATCCCTCAGGACACAGCCTTCATGTCAGTCACTTTTCAGGGTCATAATGAGATGGAAATTTGTATTATGGGAGCGACCTGTATATTATTAAATGGACTGTGTATTATGCATTGGTCCTGTGTATTATGGGAGGGTCCTGGGTATGATCACAAGGGCTGTTTATTGTGGATGGGGCTGTTGTATATTGGTATCTGGCCTGTGAATTATGGGAGGGGCTGTGTATTATAGAATAGTCTGTGTGCAAAATCCGTGTGCATAAGATTTATTCAGAAGGCAAGGCAATATGCAAAATGGCAGGGCAACAGATATGTTCAAAATGCATGTGTAAAATAGGTGGGGGGATGACAAAGTAAGTTCAGGGACCTTTGCAATAGAAGGCAGGCCCTGTGCAGAAGTTGTGTGCAACACATGTGCTCAAAACAGGACCTGAAGACAGCCCTGTGGATAAAAAGGTCCAAAACACTTGTGCAAAAAATATGTACAGTGCCGCTCATCAGGGGCAGTTTTGAAAAGTAGTCCAGTGGGCTGGAGAGACAGCTCAGAGGTTAAGAGCATTGGCTGGTCTTCCAGAGGATCTGAGTTCAGTTCCCAGCAATCACATGGTGGCTCAAAGCCATCTGTAATGAGATCTGGCGCCCTCTTCTGGCATGGAGTGGTACATGGTAGACAGAACACTATAACATAATAAATAATGTTAAAAAGAAGAAAAGGAGTTCAGTATCCCACAATGTCTTGGGCTATAAGTGTCCCCCCTTACTCCCAGAAGAACCCGTAGAACCTGTACTGGTGGATATATAGAGAGAGACATAGGGTCCTTCTAACTAGAGTGTGAGTACAAGGGAGAGTCAGAGGAGAGAATGGATGGGTCTATGTACCTAGAGCCAGCCACATGACGCCACAAAATAAAGAAAAAAACATTACAAATAGAGACTTTCCCTTATTCCAGTCTGTGATGAAGCTCCAGGTGCCTCCAGAAGCTCTGGCTGGTTTCCGTCAACACCCCTGACCCTTTCCTTCACCTGGGGGCCTTCTACAGGGAGAGTCAACACCCAGGACCACCGACATCATTAAAACTATAACCATAGGGAATCATCATTTAAAGTTATTTATTTCAATTGTGAAATATTTTTTGAGTAAAAATAATAAATAAAAAACATTTTCTATGTCAAAACACTCATACTTTTAGTTACCCCCCCAAAAAAAACCCAGTGAAACTGGACTTGATCACGTAAAAACCATGGAAATTTGAAATTGTACACCAGAGCATTTTTGAAAATAAAAAAATTTCAGTTTTAAACTTTCTGAAATTTTAATTTCCCATCATCCAGGCCCAAAAACCCACTCTTAAATATAAAAGTTGAGTTTTATTGTATCCCTGGGACGTTTGAAACATTGAAAAATGATCAAAAGTAAGATTTTTTTGTTCAAATGAAGAGATGTTTTTATTTTCATGTAGGAGAAAAAATGAAAAATTAAACTATTTTTAAATGGAATATCTGGTTTCAGGTAGGTCCAAGTTCCTCCCCTGAGAATCAAGGCTGAATAAGGTGTTCCTCTGCAGAGAATGGGCTCTAAGAATTCATTCATGCACCAGGAATATACTTTGGTCCCACTGCAAGAGGCTCCACATACCGCCCATGCTATAAGACTGTCATGGACATTCTGAGGCTTTAATTATTTTCCATGAAGATTCCTCAGTGGTTACTTCAGAGTCAGTGAGCTCCCAATGTTTTGCCCAGAGAACAACCCCCAGACAGGTCGCCAGAGTCTGAAATGCATATGCAACCTTTATTGAGTGCACAATACAAATCAGGCAGGGAACTCATCCATGCACTCACACTGGGTAAAACAAGGATAGGAGGAGTTCCCAGGTTTAGAATACATAGATCTTTTATAGGTTAAAATCATGAATCAGAGTTAAAATGAGGAAAAGGAAGAAATGAGTCTTAATTTTGCCTTTGTTGTGGTCAGCCTTTTCCAGGTGTAGGAAACAAGGACTCAGGTGGGGACAGGTGGCAAGATGGGAACTAAATAGATGGGATATATCACACACACTATGGCTTCCAGTTCCTTCCATCAGGTCAGGGAACACTTGGTGAGATCAATGGGGCAGGGACACGGAAAAGGAATTGGGATGTATGTGGTCACAGTTGCCACTGTCTTTATGCTCTCTCCCATATATGAGGCTGAAGTCACCAGCCTCATGGACTGGCAAGGATTTGATGACACCCCCAGGGAAAGCCTCGCACTTACCACCATCACAGTGCCAACTAAAATAAAAAGACAGGGGTAACAGGCTATGGCCAGCCTCCTCCTCCCACCCACAGTTATCTCTCAGTAGAAAATAAAAGTGTTAGGAAGCCAATGGCACTTGCCTTTAATCCCAGCACTTGGCAGGCAGAGACAGGAGGACCTCTGTGAGTTTGAGGTCAGTCTGGTCTACAGGGCTAGTTGCAGGAAGGCCTGCCAGAAACACATAATTTAGAGGGCTTGTCTCAAAGATCCAGATTGGGCTTTCAATCTGTTTAGAGGGTCAGGATTTGGCTCTAACATGTGCTGCCCCATATTCAAAATGGGAAGGAGGTTCTCAACATACTTGAAACATTGGGGCAGTTGTGCAGCTTCCTGTTGTAAGAGGTATGACATGCACTCCTCAGCCAGAGTCTAAGTGCAGGGCAGGTAGGGGTGGGGTTTTACCCTGATGGAAGCTGGGCAGGATTTCCAGGGCAAGACTTCCAGGACCAGGCTTCAGCCAAATGCTCAGCCATAAATCTGTTAATACAACCCCCCACCCAAACAAAGAGCCACTAATCATATACACTGGACAGGAGAGGGTCCTGCCCATCCTGACTGGTATGCACAGCTCACCTCTCATTAATTTGGCTCCCTGGGGCATGAACCACAGCAAGGGCCTTTCTCCCACTGGGACACTTCCTGGTGTGCCTGCCCCTCCCCCCAGCAACTGACTTCATGCAGGGATCTGAGTCTCACTGGCTCAAGGGACTGCATGCCTTGGCTGCTCATGTGTCTCACAGCCTTGCTGGATGGAGGAACCCTGCTCACCAAGCAACCATGACAATCTGTCAGAGGAGAGTGTGAGTCCAAAAGCTATGGGTCAGGTCATGCAGTGAGCACCATCATGAAGGATGGGAGAAAGAGAGGGATCACAGATCAGAGAAATCCCTTCAATGCCTAGGCTTCCTTGGGCTCCACACCAATTAGGAGAAGATACATTCTAATTCGGGGATGACTTTCCCTACATGATCCTGGGTGGAAGAGACAGTAAGAGTTCACTTTATAACCAGGCTTTAGAGTCTGGTGGGATACTGAGTCAAGAGCTCCATTTCCAAGGTCCCTGTATGGTCCCTCAGGTATGTCAGTATAGGCAGATTCCCTAGCCCCTCACTCCCCAATCAGCTATAATTTTGCTTGGAGCTCAAGGTGACCTTCCAGAGAAGACACAGTGGTGACATCCAGACTGAGGAGGAATGCAGCTTTGGATACACATCCATCAAGATGGTGACCGACCTATGGTGCTCCCACTATGATCCTATTAAGAGACAGGATTTTCAGGGTTTCTCCCCTACCAAAACAGGCTCTTAAACTTCCTTGCTCAATTTTTCCTCTTCTGTAAGGAGCAACTGCTACTACTTAGTCCCTCAAAAAAAGCTACCTAGTCACCCCAATCTTAAACAGGGCCGGACTGAGTCAGTCAGCAACAAGCCCTGAAGAGGGGATATGGCTTCTATAGGTTCTACATTCAACTGTCAAAGAAAAACAAAGCAGACGTATCCTGGAAAATGCATCCTTTCCTCGGGCTAGGTGAAAATGTTCACTCAGCAATGTTCTATTCTAGCAGCCACACTCCTGCTTCTCACTCAAAAGGGTGGACCTCCAGCCCTACACATCAGTCAACTGTTCACACATATTAAGTACCTGCCAGGTTCTGGTACAATGCTACTGTAAGACGAGTCATTTATGGGTGAATTTTACTGAAACTGAAGAGGTTCAGGGAAGAGTGGATTTGAGAGTGAGGATTAAGAGGTGGCAAGGGCATGAGATCTTAGGAGATGCTCACAAGGGATGGTTGTATATTTGGCTATGTAAATTTCTACTAAGCAACTCCTTACATAACCCTGGTCCTTACAATCCCAGTCTTCAGAGCTTGCCCACTTCCCAAGTACCATCTCCCTCAACTGTCTGAGATGTGGGCTTTAGGGTTAAAATGGCCTCTGCCCTCAGAATTGAGAAAAGGGGCAGACCTTCAACTTCCTGACTTTGGGTTCCTGATAATCACTAGAGGTGTTCACAACAAGACCTCGATTCTTGGTTTTTGGTTCCAGGACTCAGTTTAATCTGCCTCACCTTTGGCTCTGCCTAAGAAGCCACCTGGCCTCCAGACAATGAATGGAGCCAGATACTTCCAGGGCTGCTGGTGTCTTCAGCAGGTGTGAGCAATTCCAGGTAGGGAGAGCTTCCAACTGAGTACTGAGTCCACCCACACCAGGCTCCAGGGGCAGCTTCCCTGGGCATCAGCCTGTGCCTGGGGCTAACCATCAAGTTCAATCCTGACAAATTGAGGGATTTGTCTGATATCACACAGCAATCCAATGGCAGAGCCAGAACTAGCATTCACCCACACCCAGGGCTCTGTGGCCACATCCTGCATATATAGAATCAAAACACGGTCCAGGGACAGAATGAACCAGAAAGTAATGGCAAAAACCTCCTAAATAGCACTGTTGTTGCCAGCTCGATTAAAGAAGAAGACCCCAGACCCAGATTTCTTTCAAGAAAAAAAGAAAATGTTTAATTGATACACTCATGAGTTGTCTCAAGGCACTGTGGAAGCCAAGAGCCTTGAATGCTATCAGAGTAGAGATCTTATACAGCACTCTGGGTAGGGGAGGGGGCATACATCTGGTCTTGTGAGATAGGGGGTTGCAAAGGAATGTTTGCAGTTATCTCAGGTGGTACTGCTGGAACAATTCTGTGTGGAGATGAGATGTAAGTTCAGATGGTCAGGCACATCCCAAGAGAAAGTCAGGAAGCACGTCTAGTGGGCAGCTAGGTAAGCAACCATAAACCCTGTGAAAAAAGCTTTATCTGAGAGTTCTGAGAGAGCCTGAGTCTTGAGCAAACAGCCATCTGATCAATTATCAGTCACACAGGGAGTCAGAGAGACTGAGTCTTGAGCAAACAGCCATCTGATCAATTGCCTGTCACACAGGGAGTTTCAATTGTCCATCACACAAGGACTGAAACTCTGTCAGCCTTGGCTACTTTTGGGGACCTCAGGAAGGGGGCAAAGAGGGGGATTGAAAAATTCAGGTGTGAAAAATTCAAATAGGTTTTTTATATTATTTCACCCTTTGTGCATAATTTAAACACATGTCCTTATAGCAAGACACAGGTAGAGAGGGCTGGATACAGAGTACAGTTGTTCAATGAAGCCTCTTCTTTGGCCAGGGTCTGAGCCATGGCCATGCTTTAACTGAAGGCTCATCTCTGTCTTTGTCATTGTCCAAGTCATGGTCTCCAGTACAGGGAAAATGGAGACAGATGGCAATAAGCCATGAGCACCTGATATCTGCAGTCTACCTTGGGTCTGCTGCCTACTCATCAGTCAGACTCGATCTTGTAGATGTAGACATGAGGATGGTTGCTTGTCCAATGGCATGTGACTTAAAGTGAAAACCAGCTCTGTTTGCCTCTAAAGTCTCCACCCAGTACTGTTTGAAAGAGGCCATAACTTCCCTAAGAGAGAAGGGCTCAGAGAGACAGGGGAGGTGAGAGGGAGGAGGGGACTGGTGGGGATGGTTACAGAAAGCTCTGCTTCCAGTTAGAGGCAAGGGGAACAACATGTGAATGTTGTGTTTAGCAACCCAAATATTGGCATCAGCTTTACCTGTGCATGAAAATGCTACTCTGAGGAAATCACTGTAAGAACAGAGACAGGGTGGAATGGAAAGCACCCAGTCAACAGATGTAAGCACAATTTGTGTTTGGATCACTAACATACTCATGTGTGATGCCCTGTTATCTATATACATGTGTAACCTGAGCATGGTGCCTGCCCCATCAGGAGATCCTTGTCTTACTAGTCTCCACTCTGACAGGGTGGGGAGTGTGTGGTCAGGAATAAGGTTTATTGATTGCACAATACAAGCCATGCAGGGAACTCATCCACACACTCCGTAAAACACGGCTAGGAGGAGTTCCCACCCTTGTTACTGGCTAGATTAAAGAAGAAGACTCCAGACCCAGATTTCTTGCAAGATAGAAAGAAAAAGTTTAACTGATACACTTCATGAGTGGACTCAAGGCATGGTGGCAGCCAAGAGCCCTGAATGCTGTCAGGGTAGAGTTCTTATGCAGCACTCTGGGTAGGGGAGGGGGCATACATCTAGGCTTCTGAGATAGGGGGGTTGCAAAGGAATGTTTGAAATTATCTCGGGTGGTCCTGCCCAAACAATTCTGTGTGGAGATGAGATGTGGATAGATTAAATTTCATTCTTCCTCCCTGCTTGGCCTCCAAGCCCAAACTCCAAACAAAAAAAGAAAGAAAAGCATTAATTACTTGGCAGCTGTGATTTGGAGCATGTCAGGGATGGAGAACAGGGGATTTAGTGTCAGAGGCATTGACAATGTTTGCGGATGTACAGAGAATGAAGTATTAGGACCAGAGGTGTCTGTCTTCCTTTAGCCTGCCCCTAGGCACATCACTGAGCCCTGTGGAAGAGAAGCTCAGGAGACTTTGTGGAGACCTCAACTCAAAGCTGTCTGGGTTGAGAGACTGTCAGCAATAAAGGGGCTTGGCTATGGGAGAATATTGAAAAGGGTTTGTTAAAGTGAGGATTCAGGTACAGTGATGGAGGGGGGTAGAGCAGGAGGGACAAGGAGGCTTAGGGGAGGGCAGGATATGGAGGGCAGTGAGGCAGTGAGGGGTAAAGGATGCAGTATGCAGAGGTTCTACACGCAACCAAACATAGGCCTAAGTCATCACATCCTTCACTGGGCTCTCTTGAAGCTGGATTGGCAGTTCAGAAATCCACACTCTTATGATGAACAGTGGCCTTGACAGCCTAGGGAGTATCTTCCCAAAGCAGGTTCAGGGAGCATCAAGTATGGAGAATGTCTAAGACATCCTTCTCCATACACAGAACCTCAGCACTGCTAAATTCTTGGGCTTCTGAGATAAAGGTATCCACCCCCAACATACATACATACACACACACACACACACACACACACACACACACACACACACACACACACACACAGATGAGTGTGGGGGGAGAAAACAGGGAGAGAGAGCTCAGCTTAGGTTCAGGCTTCAGGAGAGCATATAAAACCTTTTTCCAAGTCTCATCATGCAAGTAGGTTGTCTAAACACCTGGGTTACGAAGTAGCTGTTCAGGGTGACCAACAAGACAATTGGGGGTAAAAGCAAATCCAGAGGGTTTCTGAGAAGAGACACCTGACAACAAACAGCAGACAACTCCTCCCTGCACTTCCCTCTTCACTCCCACCTCCACCAGCAAGCTGAGGAGCCACAGACCACTACAGGGGTCCTATCATATCTTTGACTGCCTGAGAAAGAACTAGAGCCTGTTGGGTGCTCCATGCCTGAGGCCTGAGTGTATGCCTGCACTTGTATGGTGGAGACAGAGGAGGACACTGTCCTAGATGTGGCCAGGGGTCAGGTGCCAAACTTGGAAACTGTGAGTGGATATTTGTGGCAGTTTTCCCTGGAAGAGCTGTCATAACCCACCCACAACACACATACACACACACACACAGACACACACACACACACACACACACACACACACACACACACACACACACCTTTTCCTGGGCTCTGTTACATAGTTTAAATTCACTAATCTTTGAGTCTGTCAAGTCTTCTCTTTCCAGGGTTATTCCAATGCTTCACCTATTCTTTGGGGCCTTAAAACCAGCAAACTTCCCTTCCTGGGAAGCTTGGGGCATCTACATTTGCCAACCTAGGTGCTGACAACTGTTCTTGGATTTGGTAAAACCCAGGATTCTGAGATGCTTTGCAGAAGCAAGTGGCTCCCTCCCTTTCTGCATGCTACCTCAGAAAGTTTGGCCCATAGGGGCTTCCCTCTTGTCCTGCTGCAAGGGTCAGGGTCCCTCCCTCCCCAGGGCTGAGCATTCCTATGTGTGGTCCCCCACAAGCCTCCCCAGAGAGCATGCAAAGTGACTTTCCAGAACTCACCAAAACCACAAAGCCAGGTGGCAAGGACTATGCCCATGATCACTGGCCACAGATGGGTTATGGCCATGGCCTGGGTTGCACTCAGGGATCAGCAGACAGGAGAGAGGCCACGCCTCTGGGCCTCTGTGGGTCCCACGTCAGGTGATAGCACTGCATTTTACAGAGAGAGTCTGGCTACCCTTGGCACTTGGTGGACAGAGATGTAGCCAGGGCATATCCTAGCTTCAGGGGAGCTGCACTCTGAGCAAGAAGGCAGGCAGGTAGGCAGGCAGTAGGCTCCAAGCATGCTGGACTGGAGAGCCCCCCTCACACCCTGCCACGGGATCCCTTTGGGGAAATCCCGAGGCACCCCTAGGGAGAAGCTGGTGTTGTGGTCAAGGAGACCTTCTAAGCCCCCTCCCTGCCTCCCTGGGCAGGATTTCTCTCCTGGGTCCTGCATCCCTGCCCTCCCCCATGGCACCTGCCCCAGGCTATGGGGATTCCTGCTCAGAGCCAGCCTGCTGATAGCAGCCTGAATCTAGAGGACAAGGTCTCTAGAGGAGGAACAGAAAATGCCTATGGCATGCAGAAACATGCATGATTTCCCTCTGGATCACAGGGACACCAGCTTTTGCAATGCATATCTCCTCTGATATTGAAAAGCTCTGTGTCTGTGCTGCAAGCCTGGGTCAGGGACCATTGCACTGTGTCTTTAAGAATAGGGCACCCAATTGGAGGTGCTTTTGTCACTCAGGTCTCACTAGCCAATCAAAGCCTGGAAGCGATCTGCCAGTCAGACTGGTGCTGGGCTCTTCCTGTTGCTGATCTTTGTGAAGGAATTGGGAACAGAGGTTTGTGTGCTGTGCTGTATGTTCTGTTTCAGTGAGGTTTGCATGCTGTGCTGTTTGTGCTGTTGCAGGTTGCTGAGCAGAGAACATGGCCAAGGTGGGAAACCACAACATGGTAAGGGAAGGGTTGTTGCCCACAGATGGGGTGGAAA
Organism: Phyllotis vaccarum; assembly: GCA_033318265.1. Taxonomy (NCBI): domain Eukaryota; kingdom Metazoa; phylum Chordata; class Mammalia; order Rodentia; family Cricetidae; genus Phyllotis; species Phyllotis vaccarum. The sequence continues at coordinate 66,859 of JARWLC010000026.1, read as the reverse complement.
AGATTGGGAGGTGCAGAGTTAGAGAGGTGTCTGTTTCAGGGATCTGGGTGGAAACCTGCAGCCAGAATCTCTATTGTATGAAGTTCCACATGGTACCTGAAACTCCCTGACCCCGGGCCTTGTCTCTGAACAACTTTGCTCTGTGACTTAAATCTGCTCACAGAATTGAGAGCAGGGAACTGTGTGTAGAAATAACTTTGTCCACTCTTACATGCTTTTGCTGCATAAATGAAAGCTGGTTGTCAAACATGAAGATCCTAATTTGTCAAGTACATTCTAGATGTCTAGCACTTAGCACTCAACCTGTACATATAAGATTTATTTACAGTTAATTTTATGAAGTTTGTAAAAGGCATCTCATGTGTTAGGGAACACTTGACTAGTAAAATGTGATAAAGAGCAATAGAATTGATGATATGTAGGATTTTCCATTGCACAGGGTATAGTGTCTCACAAAATAGAATTTAGCTGAAGGTTGACTGCTTCTAAAACCCCCCAAAGATAACCTCTACCAGGCCTGTTAGAGGTTAGGTTGGTAGGATATGCCCAGTGTTGTCCAGACATTCGCCTATAAACCATTAAAAAAGGGGCACTAGGCGATTACAACCAGGCACTAAGCATAAACCTATATGGGACAGGGGACTCTAACAAGCTACTCATTGAGGCATTACAGGGTCATAAGCAACCTTAATTTCTGTTGGCCATAAAATTCTAGTTTTATTCTGGGAAAATAATGGTTCTTCAAGATATTTTTAATTTAAATTGGTGTGATTTCTGTGAGTTTTATTTTTATGTTTTGTACCTTTTGGACCAGGGACACACAATTTAAATTATTATTATTACTCAGCTTTTCTTTTAAAAATCTTTTTGCTTTTAGATTTATGATGTAACACAAATTATAGCTGTTATTTAATGCAAACTCAAAGCCAGACACTGGAGGGGAAATATCAGAGAGAAGAAACAGACCATAGTCAATTCTTTCTCAGTCAACTTCTGGGGGTAAAATCTATATTCCAGCATCCTCAGTGTGCCTTATTGTTTCTAGAGAATACCACACTTGCTACATATGCCTCCTTACATATCTTCCTCACCCAGGTGTTTCATATTCTATGGTTCAGATAAAAGGCATGAGATACTACTGTTTGGTACTTAGGCCTTGAGCTCATAAAACACAGAAAGATCTGTCTGCAGTTATGGAATAAAAAGTGTAGGCACCACATGGTCTTTCCTGTGCTGGGATTAAAGGTGTGAGTTACCACATCATTTGTAGGAAGGCACAGTTGATCTTAGGAAGGTGCCAGTTGTTGTCTTAAGACAGTCCTGAGCAAAAGAAATCAAATACAAGAGGGCTGGATGCTTTGTTCCTGCAGCTCACCAGTGCTGTCACTCAGACTTAACTATCCAATTGGATCCTGCAGCAAACCCACCAATCACATGGTAGAGTACTTGTGGGAGCCAGGTTTCTGACACAGCTCCAGTTCTGATGAAGTCAGAAGTTGTCTTGTGTGCTGCTCCTTGAGTTCCATTGTGGGGGTGAGAGTCATCACCTTAGCAGCTGCACCTTTGAGAGCAAGGAAATGCTTTCCAGGGACAGGGAGGAGTGGCTGGTCATGGTGAGGTGTCTCTTTCTGTTTTTGTCCCCTACTGTCCACTTCACAGGATGCTTTTAAACTCACTGCATTCACTCTGTTCTTCAGAAAGAAAAGTTTGACTTGGCCTAGTTCATAGGGCCTCAGGCAGGGAAGTCAGTCAAGGACATAAATCAGAAGCCAAGAGAAAGGAACTTGATTAACACTGGAGAAATATGGATTACTGGTTTATTCCTCCTGGAATTTTCAGTTTTCTTTCTTTATCCTTTTCTCTCTTTTAAAAACTCTAATAGATTTTCATACAATATAGTTTAGTTATGTTTTTGCCATCAGTATTTCCTCATAGATCTTTGTTTCACATCAAGATCTACACACACTTTTCCCCCTATCTCAATAGAAATGATACAAGCATCTAAATATTGTTTTTGCTGTCTTCAAAACTGTTCTATGAAACTCATGAGATGACTGAGTTATAGATGATGCTTTAAGATGGAGCATTTCTAGTCACTTAATCTTTACACCTTAGCTAAGTATGTATCACTTTGTCAATGACCTTGTACTTCAAGGAGAAGTTTTTCCTTTGAAGGATAACAATGTCATTGATCTATAAATATAATGGTAAGTAATTTTAACTCAGTTTAGTTCACTGAAAAGCTTGATAATAGTAATCCAGTTTTTTCAATGCTCCATCTGTCCTTCAATTCTTAGTCTCTTACCCCACCCTCTATATGTGTGTTTCTGACTGTGTGTATGTTTGTAATACTAAAGTGTAGTAAATTTCCATGTCCTTTTCAAAAGCATATTTATTACATTTATCTCTTCTTCCCTTTTTACTCTTCCCCCTCCCCAATTCCAGTTTAAATTTTTGTATCAAGTCATTTTATCTCTCCTCCCTCCATAGCGATTCCCATGACATTTTATTAATTCACTGACCTTTATGGATATTACAATTTAAATAACTATCTGAAGATTAAGCACCAACCTCCACAGTGACTGAAAGCATGTAATGTTTATATTCTTTGGCCTGGGATGCCTTACTCAAAATAACTATTTCTAGCTCCTTCTGTTCAGTTGTGAATAATTTGGTTCTTTATTCCCAATATCTGAATAAATTTACCTGGTTGACTGTAAAAACATTTTAATATTCATTCATCTATTGATGCAATTCTAAGAATTTTTTAGTTAAAATTAAAAGTTGTGATTTATATATTTTACAGTATCTAAAGACTTTAAACATCTTTAAATGTGTGTCAGTTATTTGTATTTTGTTTTCTGAGAATTCTGTATCTAGTTCTTTACCCTATGATTAATATTTAAAATATAAACACACAAGGAGTCCATTGCTTTTTCTTTTTTTCAATCACTTCATGACCTCATTTGGAAATATTATTTTAATGGTGTAAGACTGTGTTAACATTTGTTTATGCTCCAAAAAATTACTTTAACTATGTGAGGATTTGTAATGAGTGTTGTTTTACCGCATTTAATATTTTTTTTATATTTATAAGATTTCAGGGCAGAACACATGGTTTTAAATAAGCAACCCAAGGCTCATCTTTGGGAAAAACTATTCCCCATTTATCAATAGTCATTAGTTTCCTGTATTAACTTTTCTAGAGATTGGATCTGATTTGAACCCCTCACCAAAATCTTCTATGTTAGTTTGTCTGCTGGCAATGATTTCTCCTTCACCTGTTATCTTCTTGAAGGGTTAAGGAATCATCTTCCTTGCCAACTGTGGACTTGGCCTCCTGCTTACTGCATGATTTCTCTTCTGGAGGTGCAGATCTCCTCTTCTAGCCACCTCATGATTGTAGTTGCTGGTCTGCCATGCTATCTCCACTGGCCTTGCTCTTACACTAGCTCTCCAGTTTAGCTGCCAAGTACATTTCATTCTGCCTTGTGGGAATTTGCTCTGCCAATGATGTTATAGTATCTGGCTTAATAGAGGTACAGCATCTTGTCTGGGACACCTGCTTGCTTGCTTTTGGGTGGTGAAGACTTGACCCAGTCTTCAACACACCAGCATGTAGTAGGTTTCTACTTGGGCAAAACAAAAATACTCTGCAATGGGAAAACAAATCTTTCCTATTCCAACCATTAGAATTGATATGTATGTTAAAATATGTAGATATAGAACTATAAATATGTAGATATATGCATATATGTATACACACAGACACAAATACATTTGTGCACTATCTTATAATAGCCACCTTCCTAAAAACTGAGGTCAACACAGGATTTTCAGATCTTTCAAGTCAGGCAAAAAGAATATCTAGAAGGATATTTCTAGAGAAAGAAAATATCTGTGAGCATGTTGTACAGATATGGCTGTAAGGGATTTGCCTAGGGATGCATTTAAACATTCCTGTTCATTTGACTGATAAATGGAGGAATTTCTTCTTAGTTAGCCTCAGGGAGGTTTGTTTCTTAGACCTTTGGAAATCTTGGCCCAGGGAGTTAGAAAGAGTGGAGATAAACAGGCTTGAAGGTCCTGTGCAGCAACCCATCTTGCCCATCTTGAATGTGTGTTGGGGCTGAAGAAGATGCTCATGCATTGTCTGGACTGATCATTTGCATCCCTGGAACCGGTCTGTGAAGATTTGCAGGATATAAATCAAGCAAGAAAATGAGTCAAACCAGGGCTGATGGTGAAAACCAGTGAAGTGGAGATCATAATGCTGCAGCTTTATCTGGTAGCAGTGCCAGGATTCTGGGAACTGCCCTGCAACAGTGTTCCTTTGTCATATCAATGAGAACCTGCTGTAGGGAAAGCAAAGCCAGTATTAACCACTATTAAAGGAATTACTTATTTCTAATATTTTTGGCTTCTAAGTTTCTGTTCACAAACTTCTTTGAGCGTAAATGTCTTTGAAACAATTCCTAGTGCCCAGGTACTTTACAGAGCTTTTCATGGGGACACAAACTATCTTCTGAGACTTCAGAAAATGCAAAAGTCTTGGAATCTTACTGGGAGAACATGGGTGACCCTTATAGGTGAGTTCCTCAGCAAAACTGTAAATGTTACAAGGCAAACAAACTCATAACTTATTTGTAGGCATTTGCTGCTTTGTTTTAAAAAGGCTAGGTTATTGACTATTGCTATTGATATTCATTTTTGCTGTTTCTATAGATTGTGGTTTTAGTCTGTTCATAAGATTTGTGGTAATTTCAGTCAGAATGGCAGAGACTTGCCAAACAACTGACATCAAATGCTGGAGACAATTAGAGGAAATGTTAGATTATGAGCAAGAACTTAGATATGTGTAGTTAGTGTAACAAAACTCATTTTTTATTATATTGATGGTCATCACCCAACGATTACATTCTTATTTCCTAACTAAGTTCTAAGCTTCTTTCTCCAAACCTGATCCTCTGTGCTAAGTATGTTGGCTAGGTCAGATTTAGTCTCTAACAGAACACTTGTTTTTGGTCAGAATCCTGGGGAAATCTTTCTAGATGCAGGCTAAGTCAAGGTGGTGTCTCTCCAGATGTACAGAGTAGAGCTTTGATTATGATTGTTCCTTATATACTATCCAGTGTGTGTCACAGGGTTTTAGGCATTTCCTTGCCTTTGGTGAGTAATGTTACTGGGTTCTGCTAATTAGGGACAGCCTTGGGTGTCGTGATGTTGCTGACTAAGCTATTATTTACATGTCTAAAACCATTTTTTACTATCTTCATTACAAGGCATCTGATTCACATATATGCTTAAATATGAATAACAAATAATACACCAAGGTGTTGTGGAATTAATAATGATAGGGCTTTTCATTAGGCATCTGAAAAAATGAGAAAAATAAGTTTAAATTTTACAAGTTATTGGAAGCAAAGATACCACAACAGGCATGTCAAAACACGTAATCAGAATTAAAGAAATGGTTTACTAGCCACACTATCCATAGGACAAAGATCAACATTGCATTTTTGCTACATTGGGTTAAATATGAGTAGAATATTTCTTGTAATCTATAATGTGGCTTTATGTGGAACCAAACAAAAAACTTTATGCTATAATAAAGTGTGGTTTGAAAAAAAACTTATTTATACATTTAGTATTTTTGTCAATATTATGACTGCATTTTTTAATCACATGAGGGCATATATTTCCCTGTGTAAGTTAGTACTTAGTACTTAGTATATGTTCTAGTCTGAATGTAACTATCACACATATGCTGGAACTACTAGGGAAGAAATTTGTTGCAGTAAGTATAGCCTTGTTTGAGAAAGTATACCCCTGTGAGGGTGGGTTTTGTGGTTTCATATATGTTTTTACCATGTCCAGTGTCACAGAATACTTCCTCTTGCCTGCATATCAATGTTTAAAATGCCTACCCTCTAGTCTAACACTTAATCTGCCTGAATGCCACAATTTTGCACCATGATAATAATGAACTATACCTCTGAAAATGTATGCCACCCCAATATTTTTCCTTTATAAGCTTTGGCCATGGTCATGGCGTCTTGTCACAGCCATAGAAGTGTTTAGACAGTACATGATTCATTACCCTGACAGAGTAACTATTGTAAAAACACTGCTAACTTTACTTTTGATAGAATCATGTTAAGCACAGGCTAGTGTAGTTGATCCTCAAGTGTTTTTAATAGAAATTCTAGTCATTCACTACAGTCACTCTTCATTTTATAAAAATACAATAACAACTATTGAATTACAGGTAAGAGTAGAACAATGGATATAAGTCTACATCACTCTGCCTTTAATTTTTGATCCCAGTAAAACTGCAAATAAAATGGTATTCAAGTAACTTCAATACAATACTTAGGAATTTTCTTTTATTGGATTACTTGTAGCTGGATTATTTACTTTAATAGTTAATGTTTCAGGTTGCAAATACTATCTTAGCATCAAAACAAATTGCAACTTTACAAATCAACTATTTAAAATGTTTTTAAATTAGAAAATTTTAAACAAAGATTAATATCAGTTTATATAAAATGATTGGAAAGAAACAACCTAGTAAACAGTATACAATTTCTCCTACTTCCCATTCTCTGGAAATTTAATATAAAGACAACTGTTTAGATGCTTCCTCTTGTACATGAAATTGTTATGCTTCAAATAATAAGCAAATGGTATAGATATAAATATTTACTGTAATTTGGTATAAAATAGTCAGTATATTATTCATTAAAATATAGGGTATGAGTTTTTGGTCAGCTGAAGATTACTAACATCTTAAACAAAAAAATCCCAAAATATAATCAATATTGTAATGTGTGCATGCGAGCGTGCATGATTGTGTTTGTGCTACTAAGAAATGTCTTACTATCATACTCATTTGTAGAGTATACTGGCTCTACTATCATAATTGCTATACTTTTTTTGTAATGATTTGACAGAGACAGGTGTCTGATTCTTAAAATGCTTTTAAGAGGTATTGTTCTAAACTTCAGAACCTCTGCTGAAGTTAAACTAGGACAACTCATGTATTTTAGAATAAGAACTCAGGGTTAATCAATACTAATCCGAATTACAATTTTATGTTGTACCATGGCCTCTGTATGTATTTCTGGCTTTCTTTAAATGCAGAATGTAGATGGGGTTGGCCTTAACCTTAGCCTGCTTCTGCCCCCCAATTATTGGACTAAAATGTGTATAGAACATCACCCAAATCTAATCATATTATTTATTTACCTATGACTGTATGCATGTGTTAAATTAAGTGTAGAAAGGTGTGTATGTGTGTCTTGGCTTGGCTGTAAAAGTCAGAGAAATGTGGGTTCTTGGTCCTTTCCTTCCAGTATGTCTGAGATGGGATCTCCAGTTGCCAGCATATGTACATCGCTTTGTAAAATTCCTTTTTTTTTTCTGTCATTTGTCTTTCTTTAAAAGCATGGGATTACATGCATGCAGTATTCCAACAGTCTTTATAATATAAAAATAAAGAGATAGTTGGGAGGTGAGTATTTATCTGTAAACTACTTTTACAGATCTGAAGTTTATTAAGTAGAGTGCATTGGAGTGAGACTGTTTTAAAACACAGTCTTACTTTTCTGACTCTGTCTGGCCTGAAAATTATCATATAATAGAGACTGGCAGCCTGAAACATGTAGAGATCCACCAGCGTCTGCCTCCTGTGACTGCATCTGGGTAAAAAGAGAGGTTTATCATAAATTTGGCACAGATATTAGTTGAAAAAATGCTCTGTAAAAGTTCATTCTTGTGAGGGAGAGCCAAACCTAAATTCATACAAAGCCATGTTACACGTTGGTGACTGAATATGTTTCACTTTAAAGGGAGTCACTATCTCTGGATGTGTTTGTCTCTTCTCTGTATCTCCATGTCTCTCTCTCCTCTTTGGTCATTTTCTGAAGAGAATTGAGTGAGACTCTCTTTTAATAAAGTAAACACATGTGTCAGAAGAGTTCTTTAATGTATATGAGGGTCATAATACTGTCCTGGCAATCTTTAGAACGTTTATGCTTCCATCTGAGAAAGGAATTAGTCCATACTTATAAAGATTGTTGTATTTTGGTCTAAAGCATGGATAATTGATATTTGAGAAACTACTAAAAATTGCATCTTTTTTCATTCTTACCTAAGGTGTGGTAATTCTAGAACCATAGGTAATCGAGGACAACTCCAGGTTTGAAGTAGAACTGGCAATGGAGAAAATCTCTCTGTGGTAAGGATCACAAAGCCTGAAACATTGAGCCCCGTCAGTCTAGAAGAGACCAGAATAACATTAACATACTCAGAATTTGCCTGTGTGATACAGAAATCTTTTTAAAATGGAAGAACAAAGGGAGAGCTTTCTGTTCGAGTTTTCTTATATGTGATTGGTTGGTTGAGATGCTTCTATTCCACCCTTTCTGGAAACAGTGTCTGTTACTCAAAGTTTCTCAAAAAAAATTATGAGACAGTAGTCATTTTATGTGTTAAAATTAAAAAAAAAACTATGAGATTTAAGACTCTGAATGTGTTTCATGATATGATTAGAATGAGACTTATTATGCTGTTGTAATGGTTTTTTCACTCTGGTTGACTAGAGTTCTAGACTTACAGACTTGTTTTAGACCTGCTTAGTTGTCTGCAGTTAGTTAGGCCTTTAAAATGGCTTATATATTTATATTTCTTTTATGTTGTTTGGCCTATGCACATTGTTAGTTTTTCATTTTAACTTAATTTATTTATATTAATTTGTATGCCACATGGCCCATGGCTTTTTTGAATTTTTTACAAGTATTTTTTTAGGTGACTTTCTTGATTTGTCTCTGACTCCGCCCTTCTGTTCCTACCTATTCTAATTGCCCACCTACTTCTACGATACTCACCAAGGGTCAGACGTGCTTCTTTATTTAAAAAAAATATTCACAGAATACAAAAAGTTGTTCCCACATCATTATCCATGTTTTTTGGAAGGTGTCAGAAAGACTGAATATTTGTACATTTGTAGAGGATGTTGCAGATTATGAAGCTCATTGAAGTGACTAAATTTTCTTTTTTTGAACATGTTTTTCTTTGTGGAGACTTTCTTTTGATTGCTTGTGGATCCTCAGATTGTAGGACACTTTCTCGATAAAAATTCTCATTGTGGCTGTGATATGAGGCTCTAGAACCTCAATTCATATTTTGTATTTTGTGTCTAGTATGCTAGAGGTAACTTATCCACCAGCTACCTTCTAATATTGTCATACTTTTACTTTATACTAATATAGACTATATCTCAGAATCACATGAAATACAACAAAGCAAACAAAATTCTGATTAAAAGAGTATGGTAGCCAGATACATAGATATTTTTTGGTCTTGTGATGAAGGTTAGTTTGTAACTTTGACTGTCCTGTAAGTTGTTCTGTACACTGAGATCAACTTAGCCTTATAGATGTTAATGTCTTTGACTTGCAAACCTGGAATAAAGGGGAGACTATAGTGAAATATTATTTATTTAAAAAAAGTTAATCTGGAATATCAGATGACGGATTCACTCTCAGTCGATACATGAAGTCCACAGAGTGGTTCCCAGTGCTTGTTTTTCTAATATCACTCCAAAGTCAGAGATCTTCTGGAACTCTGAGTGTTAAAAAACTACTAGCAATGCTACTGTAGCTCACAGGTGTAATCCTAGCTCTAGGATTGTTGAACCATGAATTAAAATAGCTGGACAAGGAAAAAATATATGATGCAGGAGAAGTAAGAAAGTCAGCCATTCTGTGTGAGCTATCAGACAAGCTGACAACCATCCAATTAGTACTTATATGTTTGGCCTGAGAGTTTGGCTAGGTGAGAACTGGCTTTGGTTTGTTTCTCTTTCTGAAAATGGGGGTTTTCCTCAATATCTGGCTCTGGGATTTAATATAATAGTAAATAAAAGTTGTGCAATATCAAGCCAATATTTTTGGCTTTTTGTTCAGATATTATTGGGTAATGTGCCTAGAATATAGCATTTTGTCTGTGTCAAGAATACGCTGCTGTACTGAGCTTTACCCATACATTGAATTTTAAAATTTGCCAGACTATATATCATTCTATTTCCCAGGATGGAATTTATTCATTATATTAATACTATTTATGTCTTAAGTAATTGGATTGCAAGATCATGGCCTTCTTCCTCCATTGTTGTACTTTTCTGAAGGTTTTTAAAATGAGTATATTATTCATTTGCATAGATTATATAACACATATAACTGTACTCTTCAAATATTATTTCTGAAACCTCAAACTTGAAATAATCGCTATGTTTGTTTCTGTATGTACTGGCAACTGAACCCTCCTATACATATAGGAAGAGCTCTGTAACACTGAGCCATCTGCCCTTCTCTGTGTTAATTATTTACCATTAAAATATGTAGCACTCATGATTTTATCTATCCTTTTGTAACTGTCTAAAGATGCACTGCCTTTTAATAAAATCTTACTGATATTACAACTTAGGTTAGGGTAATTTCCATTTCTGGAAGAATATTGAACTAAAGTGAATACATAATTCTTTGTAGAAACTTTGATGAAATCCTGATTTTTATATATCCTTGGTTGACTAATTTCTGACTGTGAGACAGGAGTTTCATATGTATTTTGGCTGTCTTTGACCTAATTTTATAATCTAATCCTGTATTAAACTCAGAAGGAGATTTACCTACCTCTATCTGCCAGTTTGCTGCCATTTTGCTACCAGTTTTCCATTTCAGATTCTTTTTTATAGTTAGTAATTGCTCATACAACTCTTTTCATGTACACTCTCTACTGTTGACCTGTTTGTCTCTCTATGTTTATTAATAGGCATTTCTCTTTCAAGATATTATACCAATCAGATAGTACAAAATTGAGAGGGTTGAACATGTTATTAAGTTTTCTTCTAATGTGATTAGTAATTTCAGTATAATGTTCATGTCATATCATATATGTGGAAGCATCAGAAATATATGGGTATACAGTCAAAGAAGTATCCATTTACAGTGCTTTCAATGTTGTGATTTCTGTTTTACACATGTATGGAATATTTTAGAATGTCGTGACCTATGATGATGTACATGTCAACTTCACTTGGGAAGAGTGGACTTTGCTAGATAATTCCCAGAAGAATCTCTACAAAGATGTGATGCTGGATACCTACAGGAACCTCACTGCTATTGGTGAGAATAAATTTTCTTTCATGTTTTAAAATAAGAAAACGGGTGTTTTTTATGGATACTCTTGTGTAATTTAAATGAAACATAAGAATGAGCTGAATAAATTGCTCATAGTTCTGATTACTGATGAATATAGAAACTTAATTTTTCACAACTTTCAAAGAAATTCCATACATTTTTCTGGCACTATATTTTAGGATTCAATTGGGAGAATCACAATATTGAAGAATGTTCTCACTCTTCTAGAAGACATGAAAGGTAATTTTCATGTTCAACCTGATAGAAATGTTCCCTTGATAAAATGTAGTTTCCTCAAAGTTCAAACAAAAATATTTGTGCAAATAAACACATCTCAAAATGCATTGATGATTATTAAATTTTCAGAAAACTATATATCTCAATTTTAGGAAAGTGAATTGAATTTGAAAGGCATTATTTGAAAAAAGAAGATCACTGTACAAAACTTTAACCACTACTTCAATTATAGCACCATGTGAATGATGTATTAAATTTTGATCCATTTATTTTATACTACACATATTATATGAGTGATTCATATTTAAAATATAAAAGAACATTATAAAAATGTTTTTATAGGCCAAGCTATATCCTATATACCATATAGTCTGTATTACTTACATACACAAATTTTGGTTGTTTTTAGTTGTCATAGAGGAACTTCAACCATATACAATATGTTTCTGAGAAACAGAAAGTCACAGTGTGTGAATTCAATAAAGAAAGATTTTTGTTTTTCCTATACCCCATATATTATATGTTGTACTAAATACATGCCATATTTAGCTTAGAGATGTGGAAAGATATAATATACCTCTTTTTGCAAACATTTATAAGATCTGTACTAATCCCAATGTTGAGTATGCTTTTTGAAATTTATTCAAAATAAGTAATTTGTAAGATTCATTGTAAATATATGAAAATACGCTGGAGGGAAACCGTATGAGTGCTAAAAATGTGTACATATTTGTTTGGTCTAGAAATCATTGAAAATGTAGTATGACTCGCATTATCGGAAATTTCACAAATAATATAAAAGTTTTAAAGCTCTGACGATTTCCAGTTTTTTAAAATATGTAAAATATCTCATTTCAATATATGTCATTGAGTGGGAATTGTGTAATAAAAAACCTTTTCTTCACAAGAGTCTTTGAAGATGCAAAATAACCCTAAAAATGGAAACAACATGAGTATAAGTTCATTTAAAAAACTTTAGAAAATGAGAGTGATTTCTATTTATATTTAGCCAAAATTGTAAAATTAAATCATAATATTTAAAGATTTAACAATATACTAAATGCGTTAAGTATTATATGTCCAAATATCTTTGCAGGCATGAAAGAACATGTGTATATACTCAATGTGTTGAAGCCATTATATATGAAAGTCATCTTCAAAGGCATAAAAGAACACATACTGGAGAGAAACCATTTGAATGTAATCAGTGTGGTAAAGTCTTTGCATATCAATGTTATCTTAAGATACATAAAAGAACACATACTGGAGAGAAGCCCTATGAATGTAATCAGTGTCGTAAAGCCTTTGCACAACAAAGTCATCTTCAAAAGCATCAAAGAACACATACAGGAGAGAAACCCTATGGATGTAATCAGTGTGTTAAAGTCTTTGCATATCAAAGTCATCTTAAGATACATAAAAGAACACATACAGGAGAGAAACCCTATGGATGTAATCAGTGTGGTAAAGTCTTTGCACAACAAAGTCATCTTCAAAAGCATGGAAGAACACATACAGGAGAGAAACTCTATGAATGTAATCAGTGCGGTAAAGCCTTTGCAAAAGAAAGTCATCTTCAAAAGCATGAAAGAACACATACAGGAGAGAAGCCCTATGAATGTAATCAGTGTGGTAAAGTCTTTGCATATCAATGTTATCTTAAGATACATAAAAGGACACATACAGGAGAGAAACCCTATGGATGTAATCATTGTAGTAAAGCCTTTGCACAACAAAGTCATCTTCAAAAGCATGAAAGAACACATACTGGAAAGAATGTCTATGAATGTAATCAGTGTGTTAAAGTCTTTGCATATCAAAGTCATCTTAAGATACATAAAAGAACACATACAGGAGAGAAACCCTATGGATGTAATCAGTGTGGTAAAGTCTTTGCACAACAAAGTCATCTTCAAAAGCATGGAAGAACACATACAGGAGAGAAACTCTATGAATGTAATCAGTGCGGTAAAGCCTTTGCAAAAGAAAGTCATCTTCAAAAGCATGAAAGAACACATACAGGAGAGAAGCCCTATGAATGTAATCAGTGTGGTAAAGTCTTTGCATATCAATGTTATCTTAAGATACATAAAAGGACACATACAGGAGAGAAACCCTATGGATGTAATCATTGTAGTAAAGCCTTTGCACAACAAAGTCATCTTCAAAAGCATGAAAGAACACATACTGGAAAGAATGTCTATGAATGTAATCAGTGTGTTAAAGTCTTTGCATATCAAAGTCATCTTAAGATACATAAAAGAACACATACAGGAGAGAAACCCTATGGATGTAATCAGTGTGGTAAACTCTTTGCACAACAAAGTCATCTTCAAAAGCATGGAAGAACACATACAGGAGAGAAACTCTATGAATGTAATCAGTGCGGTAAAGCCTTTGCAAAAGAAAGTCATCTTCAAAAGCATGAAAGAACACATACAGGAGAGAAGCCCTATGAATGTAATCAGTGTGGTAAAGCCTTTTCACAACAAAGTCATCTTCAAAACCATGAAAGAACACATTCAGGAGAGAAACCCTATGAATGTAATCATTGTGGTAAAGCCTTTGCATATCAAAATTATCTTAAGACACATAAAAGAACACATACAGGAGAGAAGCCCTATGAATGTAATCAGTGTGGTAAAGCCTATGCACAACAAATTCATCTTCAAACACATAAAAGAACACATACTGGAGAGAAACCCTATGAATGTAATCAGTGTGGTAAAGCCTTTGCATATCGAAGTAATCTCAAGAGACATAAAAGAACACATACAGGAGAGAAGCCCTATGAATGTAATCAGTGAGGTAAAAACTTTGCACATCAACATAGTCTTGGAAAGCATAATATAATACATATAGGATGGAAAGCCTAATATAATACATACAGGAGAGGAAACCCATCAGTTATTCAGTGTGGCAAAGCATTTGCATATATCAGAATTATTCTAAATGGTGAGAAATAAATCATACTTCAGTCAATCCAATTAAAATGAGTATGGTAAAGTCTCACTTTATACAGAAGCAACTTTGTTTGTAGAATGTTAAAGCCTCTTTATATTATAATAGTCTTTATGTACATCAGAAGGATCATGAGGCCATTTCATGTTAGTGTTTTCAGAATGATGTTTAGCCAACAGTATTTTTCTTAAAAAATTGACAATGTCTATAATTTCTGTAGAGTTATATTATCCATTTTACTTTGTTTACACCAGCAAACATGGAATATAGATGTATAAATTTATATAGCCCTACAGAGCCAGCCAAAAACCACATCTTTATCCAGAAACTAATGCCAAAAGTGGAAATCTTTCTTAATACCTGGAGATAGTAGTTTTCCATGTCAGCCGGAGCTACAAAACAGGCACTGATTATGTCATAATTCTCATAAAAGAATAGGTACAGTTATGAAATATCTTTTCTTCATCAAAATTATACTTCTCAAAGAGAAATCATCATTCTGATTATTTGAAATATAAATGTGCCTTGTTAATGAAATACACTAATGTGGAAAAAACAATGCATTCTGTGGAGAAATTTGCATATCTTTATAGAGAAATTGTTATAGTATACAATAAATTACAGACAGATATGAAAAATATTCCAGAGGTTATGGCCTCACAGCAATGCTTAGTGAGATATTCCTATCAGAGAATTATATATCTGATAGACGGACACCTTAAATATTAGGTTCTATCTCTTGTATTATGCCTAGGTACCTGGCTAGTTACAAAAGTGACTGGAAATGTAAATAATATGATTGTTTTAGCAAATTGTGTGGATGTTTGAAGTGACAAAGTTTTCTTCATGGATTTCCCTGAGACTATAGTGACCTGGGTCAGAATATAGTTGATTGAAAAAATAACATCTTAGCCAGGATGATTTACTTGAACATCTGTTTCTCGTTGGTGACTTTCTTTTGATTGCTCATCAAACCACTAGTAGGAGGAGCCATTCTATATAAATTTTATCATTTGGATTGTTATATGAACTTTTAGAGCCTCAGTTAATTTTCTGCTCTCTGTGTCTACTGTGTTCTGGTTGATACTAATCAGCCTGATTGAATTTTGAATTATCATGCCTTTACTACCATTAGTAGACTCTATGTCTGAATTACATATGATATAATAGGCAATGATATTCAATATCAAAGTAATTTTGTTAGCCTTCAATATTAATTTTTCTGTTTTTGAGAATAAGATATGGGTGTATGTTCCTAACTCTCCTGAAAGTTTCTATGACAAAACAGGGTGGCCTTCAACTCATAGGTCCACCTGGCTTTGGATCCTAAGACTTGGAATGAGAGGTAGCTCAACATTTTTAGATCATTTTTGTTTTTATACAATTTGGTAATATGCCAAGAATGTAGATTTTTGTCTATGTCAAGGATATACACTTGCACTGAGCTTGACCCATAGCTTGAAAATTAAAATTTTCCAGTTTGTTATGTTTGTTTGAGATTTTTAATGAATTTAAGAATTGTACCCGCATGGCTATGCAACACGTGTGTTAACTGCTCCTCACAGTGTTCAAAAGGTTATTTCAGAAATCCTAAACCTGGAATAATAGAAAGTTGTTATCATTTGCGTAAGTACTGGCAACTCTGCCCTCCTACATGCAAGAGCTGCAGGAACTCTTTAATATTGAGTCACCTATACTGCTTTGTTAGTTATTTATTTTCAATAAGTATATTGTTAATTATTTTATCTACTTGTAACTGTTTAACCATGCAATGGTTTTTAGTAATATCTTATTAACATTATACTTTAAATTTGAGCAATTCACATTTTTGGAAAATTAACACAGAACTGGCATCAGTGCATAAATGGGTTTACAATCAACTGAGAGTCAGATATGCTTCTCTCTGCTGTCTGAGTGCTCGGGTTATAACCGTGTGCCAATATTAACAGTTTGTCCATTTTAATTTCTTTTTTTGTATTTAGAAATTATTCTTACAGCTTCTCTCATGAATAGTCTGTCTGCACTGTAGATATCTTTACATCTATGCTTAAAAGGCATTTTTGCAAGGTAATATACCATTTAAAGGGTACAGAAATAACAGAGGTAAAACATGTATTCAGTTTTTCAAAAGTGGCAGGTTGATTTTATCATATTATTTTTAAGTCATGGGACACTTGGGAAACTCCAGAAATACAAGTATATTGACAAAGATGTATACCTTCACAGTGTCATTAGTGTCATGCTGTTTGTTGTAGTTATTTATGAGTTATTATTAAAATGCAGTTACCTATGGTGATATGCATATTAATTTCAGTTGCATGGACTGGAGACCTACAGGAAACTTACTAAGATAGGAAAGATCATATTTTTCTACATAACTTAAAATAAGAGATCAATAATTTCTGAATTGTTAGTACTATTATGTAATTTGATCAAGAAATAAGAGAAATGAGCTAAATAGAACAGCCAGGTGCAATGTTTGAAAAAGATAGTAACTTAAGATTTGAAAATATTTCTATAATATGAAATATATTTTCTGGTAGTATATTTTAGGATACATTAGGAATGTCAAAGATTTAATAGTCTTAGAAGGTAACTTTCATTTACCATCTGAAACAAATGTCCCTCTGCAGAAATTGTAATGTGTCCTAAAAGTGTTAGGCATAAGAAGTAATGTAAATAATCACAACGTAATGTTCATCAATAATTATTAAATATTGAGAAAGCCAAGTCTGTTACTAGGCATATCATACCTTTCTCTGAATGCAAGCCATATGAGTATAGAATATGAAAAGACGTAATGTACCTGTCTCTTGACAACAAATAGGAGATATGTAGCAGTCCCTATGTTAATGAGATTTGTTAAATTCAAGTATGCAAGTCATTGGTTTTCCAGATTTATTGTTAATACATCAACAAACTCACAGTGCAGAAGAGCCCTGTGACTACTAGGACTCAGTAAATACTTCTGTTTATCCTAGTTTACTTATCAAATGTAGTATGACTCACATTATAGAAACTTTATAAATGTAAGAATGTTGGTTAAATGATGAGTTTTACCAATTCTTTTCAATTATGTACAAAACCTCCTATAGAAAAAATCTTACTATTCCAGATATTTTCAAAGATGTAACAAAACCTTTAATGAAGAAGAACATGACCATAAAGACACTGTTAATACTTTATGTTCTAATTCCTTTTTACAATTGTACCATATTGTAAACTTAATTTGTACAGATATAAAGATTCAACCATGTTTTTGATGTAAAGCCTTTACATAAGTTTAATATGTTTGCAGGCATGAATAAAGTCAACTTGAAAAGAAACCTTCAACATGTACACAGTCTGTTATGGCATTTGCATATGACAGTCAGTCTCAAAGGCATTAAAGAATATATACTGTAATGAAACTATGAATACAATCTGTGGGAAAGCCTTTGCTTGACATACTACTCTTCAAGAGAATCTCTTCAGGATCTAATACTGGAAAGAAAATCTCTAAATGTCAGTGGAGTAAAGCTTTACATAGCATCGTGATCTTAAAATGCATAAAGTTCCCTGGGAAAAAAAAATCCCATTAATGAAATTAGTGTGTCTCAGCCTTTGTATATATCAGTAATTCTTTGAAATCATAAGAAAATATATTGAAGTGAAAACCTATAAATATACTCAGTGTAGTAAAATTTTGTACTTTATAAAGGAGTAAAACTTTTTATATGAAATCAATTTTTAAAAGCTTTGCATATTACAAAGTTCCTTGGTACCTACAAAAAATACCAAAGGCTATTTATTATAAAGTATTTGGTATGATGTTTAGCCAACACAGTTACAATTAGTTATATAACAATATTGATTCTATGCAAAATAGGTATCAACATTCTGTTCAAACGTTATTATTTTATTTTTATATTGTTTGTACCAATAAAATAATGAAAGAATGAATGAGATACCATATGTATAGGGTAAAGGGCTAATCAAAGAAACGAATCATGACAATGAAATTAGATTCAAATGGTTAAACAGAGCCCATTAAAGTAAAAACACTTTCACCATGAAACCAAAGATAAAGAAACATAATCCAGGCTTGACTACCTGAGAAAAAAACCCCACTAAGTTCTTGAGTGTGAAATTCAGAGATTCTAGATGTTATAAAAACACTAATATTTGTTACAAATATTTATGGTGTGTGTGCATGCAATGTGATTGTATATTTGTAGCCCATGGCTGATATGCATAATTAAAATAGTCTATGCTTTCTCCTTTTGTTAATCAATGTCAGTTTTCAGCCTTGCACAACACAGATCTTTCCCACTGTGTTGTCTCACTTAAACGAGATTAGAAAAAATATTACCATAGTAAATGATTTTCTTCTTTTCAGTTTGTAAACTTAATTTCACAGAAGGATAGAGAAAGATGTTATAGTGATTTTTCCTTGTCCCTGGTCGCTAGAGGTCCAGACACACAGACCTGCACCCCCAGATGCCTTAGCTGTCTGCAGCTGCTCAGGCTCAAAAAAAATGACTCAGATGCTTGTATTAACTTCATGCTGTTTGGCCTATGGCTCATGGAAAATTGCTAGCTTGCTCTTACATCTTAAACCAACCCATTTCTAGTATACTTTCTGCCATGGGGCCCATGGCTTACTAGTGTTCCTTGCATGTTGCTCCTTTGGGCAACTGGCTCAGTCTGTCCCTGACCCCACCCTTCCTTCTTTCCTTCCTATTCTGATTCTTCCACTTACTTTTTCTATGGTGCCTGTCAAGGGCCAAAATAGCTCCTTATTTAAAGATTGAGATTCACAGCATACAGAAAGGCATTCCCACATCAGAAAGAGAGGGCATTTTGAAGAATAAATTCTCTTTGCATATGGGAATATTTGTACTATCATACCTTAAAATAGGTTTATGAAATAAATTTATATAATTTTTATGAAAATCTGCACATCCTAATTTGTACGCAGTAATGGTCACACAGGTCATAGACTGGGTTACAAAAAGGTCAGGATCAATTAACAAAGTTCTAATCACAGAACAAATTTTATATGTGGCATCAAAGGTTACTCTGAGGCATGGAGATGATGTCTCCTCTGTAGCTTGGTTCTGACCACAAAGCTGGAAAATAGACTGAGTGGTGACCATACATGTGATGTCATCTCAAGGTCCCTCATGTTATATTCCAGGAGGTCACAACTGCTGGTGACCTCTGAAACAATAAGATGAGACGTCAAAAGTATGAAAACCATCTGTTGCTCCAGATGTCAGGGTATCAGTGAGGTGGATAAAGAGAGGCAGGGTCTGAACCAGATAATTCTCACTCAAATACTTTAATTGAATTGAACATGCGACCCCACAAACTGGAAGTGGATGGACACCTGTCACCAAAGGTACCTGAAGGAAATAAAACCCATTTCATTGAAAGACAAAAGTGGAGAAGAGCAGTTTGAAGTGTCATGGGACAGAGGGAAGAGCCCCCCATTTAGGTTCCAACTTATTAAAGTTGGTCAAGTGAACTCAACTATTGCACAGGTCGGTCTTCATTAGGAAGGTCCTAATAAAAGGCAGGGAGTTCAGAAGACACACACTCATTGATATTTATTTTCTTCTTCCTGACCAGTTAAGGCCCAGACTAAGAAGGGAAGAACTATTTTTCCAACCCTAAGAAGAAAAGTTGCGTTTAATTTATCAAACCATTTCTAAATCACATAGTGTGAGGAAAAGCTGAGCAATAGAAAAACTTGTTTAAATAGAAATACATAAATAAATGCATCTAGGAAAATATGGAAAGAAAATATAGATTACTGGGAAACACATATAACACATATGAGATTAGAACAGTGATATCGTTAATGAAAGTCAAGATTAACACCAAAGTGAGAGGTGCAGGGTATTGACATTGGTAGGAACATGCAGTTGCCTAATGCCCTTGAGTTACCCTGTGTTCTTCTTGTACAACATTGTCTGGTTAGCTTCCTCATCAATTTGTATACTTTTAAAGAAACTGAATCCATTAGTTTACATTAACAAGAGACTGGCTGTTGAATTTGGCACCATCTCCAGCTGACATGGGATAGGTCTGATATTAGATTGGAAGCCATCTGGGAACTACTGTGCTTTGTGCCCTCAGATCACTTGTCTTGTCACTCAGGTCTTACTAACTAGAGATTTAAAGACTCTAGTGGACCCACCAGTTGGATGGGAAGGAACTTATGGAAATTAGAATTCTGGCTCTTCTTGCCTCCTGTAGAAGTCAGAAATTGTTGTATTTGTGCACATTGGGCTCCATCTTGGGGAGAGCCTTGGGAGTTGCACCATTTATGAGAGCTATTTCTCTACCAAAAAAGCAGAAGTGAGTTACTATGGTGAGTGATGTGCTCTTAGCCTCAGAATGTGTGGACTAACCAGCTGAGCCATGTGAGCTGGTATAGTGTCCCTCTCCTGGTAGGAGCCAGTGGGCAGACAGAGAGTTCAGCATTTATATGCTGGTTCTGTGTAGATATACATGGGCTTGCAACTTCTTGGGCCTGGGAGGCATCCTCTGAATAACCTGAGTGAGGCTGCATCTGCACAGAGCATTGGGAGCAGGACTGAACTTAGTAATATTCTTGTTATTGGCATCACTGGGAAATGCCATCACCTGCAGTACTAGCGTCGTCACAATGGAAGATAAATTTGCCAAACGCAGAGGACAACCTGGTCTCTCTAATATCTTCCAGAAGTCTGCAATTCTAACATTTAATATTTAGAATTAATTTGCATATTCATGATCTCATAATGACCTAAAAATATGAAAGTGAAAAATAGGCCTAGAGAGTGGCAGTTTCCAGGCTCCCCAAGTCCCCGATTCGCTTCTGAGTCAAAGGCCTTGAATATCTAGGAAGCAGGTTATGTTTTTGAGTCTGTAGTGTTCCTCACAGAATGCCCCATGTGCTCCCATGATGGCCCATGTGCTTTTCATAAGACAGAGAGTATGTAAGAGAATGACAGGGATGGAGTGAAAAAGGATCATGAAAGGGGTTGAAGGATCAATGGACTGAAGGAGTGAAGGATCATGGGAAGAAGGGTGTGAAGAATGATAGGAAGAAGCCCATGTGATCCCCCCCTCAGCACTCACAGGGCCCATTCACACTGCATTATCCACAGTGCCTTGCACCCACATCTATAACTCAGAGCACAGCTGGGCTACCGGTAGAACAGGGGCAGAGCTAAGAGACTGAGAGTGACAGATGGGGTCACATGACCCCATGTCCTAGGCACTTGAAAACTCTCATTTTAGGATGGGGGAACTGGAACCACAGGAGAGAAATCTGTAAGCTTTGCTTCACATGGTTGGAGGTCAAGGGTCGACTTCCTAAACTCGTCAACTGAGCCTGGGATAATGTATTGGGGTCAGAGGTCAGTCAACTTTCTGATTCTGTCAACTGAGACTGTGGTCATCAGAGTGAGGGGTCAGAGGTAAAATAGATGACCTGTAAAGTGAGTCTGCGGGTCACATGAATGGGGGTGAGAAGTCACCTTCCTGACCCAGTCAAATGATTTCAGGACCATGTGGGTGGGTCAGAAGTCAACTTTTCCTTCTGTTACAGATGCAAACTGAAAGCTGATTTGGTAAGTTGAGGGAGGAAGGGGAAAGGTAAATACTTGAGGGAGCAGAAACATCCATTTTGTTTCTGAGCTTGAGACATTTTTTCAAGGTGGGGACACTGAGTCAGAGGAAAAGGGTAGGGCTCAGTACCTATGATTGGCACCCAAGCTCTTGCCCATGATGCTTCAGGGTGACTCATGATCAGTAATTCTCAAGTAAAAATTGACTCAGGCCCCATATGTCAGATGTCAAAATGGCTGATGGACACTACTTTTTTCTTGTGTACTTGGGCTACGTTCCCATTCTGTTCCTTTTAAAGGATCCCGTCCAGAAACTGGATGTGACCCCAGAGTGAGCCACAAGGTCATAGGTCACCCTAAACAGCCGTGAAGGTCAGAGGTTAAGGTGAACAATTATTATTTTGTTATGTCCAGAACGTGTTTGTCCTGCTTTATTCCTTCAGGTTCTGGGATTGACAGGTACAAACCGGTCCCGCCTTCCTCCCTCAGGGGCTGTGATGGACAGGTTTAATGCCCTGATTGTCTGTTTTGTACTGGACATGGATATCTGTTAGTCCTACCTTCCTGAGTCCAATAGTGTTAACCCTGCCCCCTTGACTTAAGGTCTGTGAGTGACAGGTCTAAGCCCCACCTTCCTCCCTCAGGAGCTGTGATGGACAGGTTTAAGGCCCTGACTGTCTGTTTTGTGGTGGACCTGGATATCTGTTAGTCCTACCTTCCTGAGTCCAATAGTGTTAACCCTGCCCCCTTGACTTAAGGTCTGTGAGTAACAGGTCTAAGCCCCACCTTCCTCCCTCAGGGGCTGTGATGGACAGGTTTAAGGCCCTGATTGTCTGTTTTGTGGTGGACACTGATATCTGTTAGTCCTACCTTCCTGAGTCCAATAGTGTTAACCCTGTCCCCTTGACTTAAGGTCTGTGAGTGACAGGTCTAAGCCCCACCTTCCTCCCTCAGGGGCTGTGATGGACAGGTTTAAGGCCCTGATTGTCTGTTTTGTGGTGGACACTGATATCTGCTAGTCCTACCTTCCTGAGTCCAATAGTGTTAACCCCGCCCCCTTGACTTAAGGTCTGTGAGTGACAGGTCTAAGCACCACTTTCCTCCCTCAGGGACTTGACTGCTAAGGACTCTGAAGGGACCACATGTCCCACCATGGTGATGTCACTGCTATCTGTATGGGGAATATTTGGGGAGGTTTCAAAAATCAGTGTGCAGCCACACTGATCTCAGCTGATCCTAGTTTTCCCTACTCAACCTGGTACCTCAATTTCTGCCATTATCTCAGTTTTTCACCTTAGTTCTTCCTCATGCCTCAGTTTCCCTCTAGGCATCAGTTTTTCCCAAATCCTAAACTATCTACACGTATCAGTTTCCCCTGTGAATAAGTTGTCTCTAGTGCCTCAGTTTCCATCATTCCTCACATTATCCCATGCCTCACTTTCCCTGTGCCTCAATTTTCCTCACACTTCAGTTTTGCTGTGCTTCGGTTACCCCTGTGCTTCAACTTCCACTGGACCTCAGTTTCTCCCTGTTTCTCCTTGTGCCTATGTTACTCACATGCCTCAGTATTCTGCCCCAGTTACCTTGTGAATCACTGTTCTCTAGTGACTCAGTTTCAGGTAAACTACAGGCCATATGGCAAGAAAAATTAATAGAAATGTTAACATAGGCCTAACATCATGTAATTCATATAACCATCTGAGTCATTTGGGGAGGCAAAGCGACTGTGGGTGGGTTTGGATCTAGGAGCTATGCCAGGTCAGACACAACCATTCAAAGGTAAGAATACCAAATAGAGATGATGATTCCATGAGAAAAACACAGAACCTCACAAACCTAGGAAAAGTCTCCACACCCAATTCCACCATCTCTGACATCAGAGGAAAACAGCAAGAGCAAGAATGCAGAGAGACAGCAGAATCAGAAGGTATTTTAGGGTTTGTGGTCTCGGGGTTCTTACCTTCCTGAGGATTATAAACCACAGGGTCACTTTTGGTAGGTCAACACACTGAGCCTCAATCCTCACCTGTTGCTCTGCCCCACCCCCCACATGGCGACTGTCCAAATGTTCAGTGCCCAGTATAAACATAAACACATTATAAAAATAAATATTTTAATCAGCTCCCTTACTACCCCACATTGGGTAAAAAAATGTCTGAGCATCCACATATTCTCCCCGCCAACACACAAAAAAAAACAAAATTTTAAATATTTGTTTTCTAGGTTTTTCAAAAAAGTATCTCCAAAAAAACACATTATTCTTTCATAATTTGACTGAAATATTTGACATTTGGTACAGTGCCTGGGGAATTTTTCAGAGTTTTTTTCCCTTAAAATCAAGTTTTATTATTTTAAATTCCCCTCCAGTTTTCTTAATCTTACCTGAAAATTTTATTTTTTTTGTAAGTTTTAATTAAGGTCATATTTTTTTCCTCTGTGACTGCAGAGAAACAAACTACATTTTACAGAAGGCCTTCATATATCTTAAGGGGCAAAACACAGAAACAAAACAAAGAATGAAGCCCTTTTCAAATTAATTCTTAAAAATTAAAAATTTACTAATTTAAAATGTTAATTTAGTGTCAATGGTAAATTCTTTAAATGTAAATTTAAATATTTTAATATTTTTTTTTAGTTTTAAATTTTCAAGGCCCCAGTGGACAGAAAACACCAGGGATGATGACAAACATGTGGAACATTTGACCAAAGAAAAGGTTTGTTGAGAGACCTCCAGATGATTTTCAGGTATTTCTATCCCAGCTGTCAATCCCATAATGCTCTTCAACTGCTGCCCTTCAAGTCCAAGGTTCAGAGATGAAAAATAATGAAAATAAATTTTATCCTAATTATATTTTTTTTCAGGTTGACCAATTACTGGAAGTGATGAGAAACTGAGGTGGGGGCAGGGCCAATTTTTGCTTCTGATCACACATAAGAACAGACTCCCAATAAGCATCCCGTACCCCAAGTACTCACTAACCAGCACTATAGCGACTGAGCACTCAGCACTAAGTTCTCATCATCCATCACTGTAAGTACTGAATATTTATGACTGGTACCACAGAATAACCAGAACCCTGAGTACTGAGCATCCATTGTTATACTGAGAACTAGAACTCTACCAACTGAGCACAGTGCTTCAGTCCTCTTTGTACCTCCGTTTCCTCTTGTGCCTCAGTTATCCTATACGTCAGTTTCTCCTGTGACCCAGTATTTCTCCATGCTTCAGTTCCTTCCTGAGACATCAGTTTCTCACATGCCTCAGTTTTCTCCATGTCTCCATCTTTCTCCAGGACTTTAATATCTCCCATGTGCATGTGAGGTCTAATCTTTTGTCATTTGAAGTCTAGTACCTGATGCCCCTCAAGAAAATTGGTATCAGTAAACAAGTGCCAGGTTATGTGGAGTACAGGGAGGGATGGTGTGTGGGTGAGGAAAAAATGAGAGATCAGGAGTCAAGGGTCTACAGAGCCTCCCTATTTCAGGACCATTTCCAGTGCCCAGAATAACACGTGTCCTGGGCTGGTGGTAATTTTTCTCCCTCCCATGATCTTTCAGAGTAATCACCAATTTTTGATTCCTGAGATGGCATGTTCATCCATTTTCAGTTTCTAAGGTGACAGTTGTTCTGGGCTATTGGTCCTATGCATCCTCCCCATGATAGCTCACTCTCTTCCATGCACTTCCTGTCCCAGAGTGACAGCCATTTTTAGGTGACAGTTGTCCTGGACTGATGAGCTCTCCCCTCCCTCCCATGACACTTCAACCTGCTCTTCTCCACTTTCGGTTTTCAATGAAATTGTTTTTATTTTCTTCAGGTACCTTGGGTGACATGTGTCCATCCACTTCCAGTTTGTAGGGTCGCATTTTCAATCCAATTAAAGTCTTTGAGTGAGAATTATCTGGTTCAGACCCTGTCCCTCTTTATCTACCTCACTGATCCCCTAACCTCTGGAGCAACAGATGGTTTTCTTACTTTTGATGTCTCATGTTATTGTTTGAGAGGTCAGCAGCGGTTGTTACCCCCTGGAATATGACATGATGGACAATGAGATGACATCACATATAAGGTCACCACTCAGTTTACTATTTTCCAGTTTTGTGGTCAGAACCAAGTTATGCAGGCAACATCATGTCCATGCCTCAGAGTAACCTTTGATGCCACATATAAAATTTGTTCTGAGATTAGAACCTTTTTGTAACCCAGTCTATGACCTAGGTGACCATTGCTGCATACAAATTAGGATGCACAGATATTCATAAAAAATATATAAAATTAATTTCATAAACCTATTTTAAGGTATGATCATACAAATATTCCCATATGCAAAGAGAATTTATTCTTCAAAATGCCCTCTCTTTCTGATGTGTTAATGCCTTTCTGTATGCTGTGAATCTCAATCTTTAAATAAAGGAGCTGTTTTGGCCCTTAACAGACACCATATAAAAAGTAGGCTGTGGAATCAGTATAGGTAGGAAAGGAAGGGTGGGGTCAGGGACAGACTGAACCAGCTGCTCAAAGGAGCAACATGTAAGGAACACAGGTGAGCCATGGGCCCTGTTGCAGAAAGCTTAATGGAAAAGGGTTGATTTAAGATGTAAGAGCAAGCTAGCAATATACCTAAGACATAGGCCAAACAGCCTGAAGTTAATACAAGGGTCCAAGTCATTTTGGGAGTCTGAGCAGCTTCAGGCAGCTAAGGGGTCTGGGGCTGCAGGTCTGTGGGTCTAGAGCTATGGCCGCCCAGGACCAGGAAAACTCACTATAACATCTTTCTCAATCCTTCTGTGAAATTATGTTTACAATCTGAAAAGAAGAAAATAGTTTACTATGGTAATATTTTTTCTAATCTCCTTTAAGCACCAGTGAGACAACTCAATGGGAAAGATCTGTGTTGTGCAAGGCTGAAAACTGACTTTGAATAACAACAGGAAAAAACACAAACTGTTTTATTTACACATGTCAGCTACGGGCTACAAATACACAATCACATTGCATGCACACACACCATAAATATTTGTAACAAATATTAGTGTTTTTAAAACAGCTAGAATCTCTGAATTTCACACTCAGGAACTGGTGGGGTTTTTTTTATCAGGTAGTCAAGCCTGGATTATATGTCTTTAGCTTTGGTTTCATGGTGAAAGAGTTTTTATTTTAATGGGCTCTGTTTAACCATTTGACTCTAATTTCATTGTCATGATTTGTTTCTTTGACTGGCTCTTTTACTCTACACATATGGTATCACATTCATTCTTTCATTAGTTTATTGGTACAGACAATATAAAAATAGAAATAATAATATTTGAACAGAATGTTGATATCTATTTTGCATATAATAAATATTGTTATATAACCAATTGTAACTGTGTTGGCTAAAGACCATACCAAATACTTTATAATAAATAGTCTTTCATATTTTTTGGAGATACTAGAGGCTTTTGTAATATGGAAAGGTTTTAAAAATTGATATTGTATAAAAAGTTTTTCTCCTGTATAAAGTGCAAAATTTTACTACACTGAGTATTTTTATAGGGTTTCACTTCAGTATAATATATCTTCTTATGATTTCAATCAATTACTGATATGTACAAAGGCTGCGACAGACTGACTACATTGACAGGATTTTTTTCAGGTTATTTTATGCATTTTAAGATCACGATGCTATGTAAAGCTTTATTTACTCCACTAACATTTAGAGATTTTCTTTCCAGTATTAGATACTGAAGATTCTCTTGAAGGCTTTCCCACAGATTGTATTCATAGTTCATTACAGTATATATTCCTTAATGCCTTTGAGACAGACTGTCATATGCAAATGCCATAACAGATTGAGTACATATAAAAGGTTTCTCTTCAAGTTGACTTTATTCATGCCTGCAAACATATTAAACTCATGTAAAGGCTTTACATCAAATACATAGTGTAATCTTTATATCTGTACAAATTAAGTTTACAATCTGGTACAACTGTAAAAAGAAATTAGAACATAAAGTAATTAACAGTGTCTTTATGGTCATGTTCTTCGTTAAGAGTTTTGTTACATCTTTGAAAAATATCTGGAATAGTGAGATTTTTTTTCTATACGAGGTTTTGTACATAATTGAAAAGAATTGGTAAAACTCATCATTTAACCACCCTTTTTACATTTATAAAGTTTCTATAATGTGAGTCATACTATATTTGATAAGTAACCTAGGATAAACCAAAGTATTTACCCAGTCCTAGTACTCACAGGGCTCTTCTGCACTGTGAGTTTGTTGATGTATTAAGAATAAAGCTGGAAAACCAATGACCTTCAATACTTGAATTTAACAAATCTCATTAACATAGGGACTGCTACATATCTTCTATTTGTTGTCAAGAGACAGGTACGTTATATCTTTTCATATTCTATACTCATATGGCTTGCATTCAGAGAGGTATGATTTGCCTAGTAACAGACTTGGCTCTCTAAAAATTTAATAATTATTGATGAACATTAAGTTGTCATTATTTACGTTACTTCTTATGCCTAACACTTTTAGGACACATTACAATTTCTGCAGAGGGACATTTGTATCAGATGGTACATGAAAATTACCTTCTAAGACTTTTAGATCTTTGACAACATTCTTCAAAAGTACAATCTTCTAATGTATCCTAAGATAAACTACCAGAAAATATATTTTATATTATAGAAATGTTTTCAAAACTTAAGTTACTATCTTTTTCAAACATTTCACCTGGCTGTTCTATTCAGCTCATTTCCCTTATTTCTTAATCAAATTACATAATAGTACTAATAACCCAGAAATTGTGGATCTCTTATTTTAAATTATGAAGAAAAATGTGATCTTTCCTATCGTACTAAGATTCCTGTATGTCTCCAGTCCATGCCACTGAAATTAATATGCATATCACCATAGGTAACTGCATTTTATACTATCTCATAAATGTCTACAACAATAAGCGTGACACTGATAACACTGTGAAAGTATACATCTTTACCAATATACTTATATTTCTGGTGTTCTGGTTTCTCCAGTATGTGTTCTTTTATGTGTCTTAAGACAATTTTGATGTGCAAAGCCTTTACCACACTGATTACATTCATAGGATTTCTCTCCAGTATGTGTACTTTTATGTATCTTAAGATAACTTTGATATGGAAAAACTTTAGCACACTGATTATATTCATAGGGTTTCTCTCCAGTATGTGTTCTTTCATGACTTTGAAGATAACTGATTTGTGCAAAGGCTTTACCACACTGATTACATTCCTATGATTTCTCTCCAGTATGTGTTTGTTTATGGCTTTGAAGATGACTGATTTGTGCAAAAGCTTTACCACACTGAGCACATTCATAGGGTTTCTCTCCAGTATGTGTTCTTTTATGAATTTGAAGACAACTGATTTGTGCAAAGGCTTTACCACACTGATTAAATTCATAGGGTTTCTCTCCAGTATGTGTTCTTTTATGCTTTCGAAGACTACTTTGATATGCAAAGGCTTTAGCACACTGATTACATTCATAGGGTTTCTCTCCAGTATGTGTTCTTTTATGGCTTTGAAGATGACTGATTTGTGCAAAGGCTTTACCACACTGATTACATTCATAGGGTTTCTCTCCAGTATGTGTTCATTTATGGTGTTGAAGATAACGGATTTGTGCAAAGGCTTTACCACACTGATTACATTCATAGGGTTTCTCTCCAGTATGTGTTCTTTTATGCTTTCGAAGAATACTTTGATATGCAAAGGCTTTACCACACTGATTACATTCATAGGGTTTCTCTCCAGTATGTGTTCGTTTATGGTGTTTAAGATAACTGATTTGTACAAAGGCTTTACCACACTGAATACATTCATAGGGTTTCTCTCCAGTATGTGTTCTTTTATGCCTTTGAAGACAACTGATTTGTGCGAAGGCTTTACCACACTGAATACATTCATAGGGTTTCTCTCCAGTATGTGTTCTTTTATGCCTTTGAAGACAACTGATTTGTGCAAAGGCTTTACCACACTGATTACATTCATAGGGTTTCTCTCCAGTATGTGTTCTTTTATGCTTTCGAAGAATACTTTGATATGCAAAGGCTTTACCACACTGATTACATTCATAGGGTTTCTCTCCAGTATGTGTTCGTTTATGGTGTTTAAGATAACTGATTTGTACAAAGGCTTTACCACACTGAATACATTCATAGGGTTTCTCTCCAGTATGTGTTCTTTTATGCCTTTGAAGACAACTGATTTGTGCGAAGGCTTTACCACACTGAATACATTCATAGGGTTTCTCTCCAGTATGTGTTCTTTTATGCCTTTGAAGACAACTGATTTGTGCAAAGGCTTTACCACACTGATTACATTCATAGGGTTTCTCTCCAGTATGTGTTCTTTTATGTTTCTTAAGATTACTTAGTTGTGCAAAGGCTTTATCACATTGATTACATTCATAGGGTTTCTCTCCAGTATGTGTTCTTTTATGCTTTCGAAGACTACTTTGATATGCAAAGGCTTTACCACACTGATTACATTCATAGGGTTTCTCTCCAGTATGTGTTCGTTTATGGTGTTGAAGATAACTGATTTGTGCAAAGCCTTTACCACAGTGATTACATTCATAGGGTTTCTCTCCAGTATGTGCTCTTTTATGCTTTCGAAGACTACTTTGATATGCAAAGGCTTTACCACACTGATTACATTCATAGGGTTTCTCTCCAGTATGTGTTCGTTTATGGTGTTGAAGATAACTGATTTGTGCAAAGCCTTTACCACAGTGATTACATTCATAGGGTTTGTCTCCAGTATGTGTTCTTTTATGCTTTCGAAGAATACTTTGATATGCAAAGGCTTTACCACACTGATTGCATTCATAGGGTTTCTCTCCTGTATGTGTTCTTTTATGGCTTTTAAGATAACTGATTTGTGCAAAGGCTTTACCACACTGATTACATTCATAGGGTTCCTCTCCAGTATGTGTTCTTTTATGTGTCTTAAGATGACTGATTTGTGCAAAGGCTTTACCACACTGATTGCATTCATAGGGTTTCTCTCCAGTATGTGTTCTTTTATGGTTTTGAAGACAACTGATTTGTGCAAAGGCTTTACCACACTGATTGCATTCATAGGGTTTCTCTCCAGTATGTGTTCTTTCATGACTTTGAAGACAACTGATTTGTGCAAAGCCTTTACCACACTGATTACATTCATAGGGTTTCTTTCCAGTATGTGTTCTTTTATGGCTTTGAAGATGACTGATTTGTGCAAAGACTTTACCACAATGATTACATTCATAGAATTTCCCTCTAGTATGTGTTCTTTTATAGCTTTGAACATGAGTGGGTTGTGCAAAGTCTTTACCACACTGATGACATTCATATGGTTTCTCTCCATTATGTGTTCTTTTATGGCTTTGAATATGACTTTCATATTTAATGGCTTCAACACATTGAGTATATACACATGTTCTTTCGTGCCTGCAAAGATATTTGGACATATAATACTTAATGCATTTAGTACATGGTTAAATCATTACATATTATTTAATTTTATGATTTTGGCTACATGTGAATAGAAATCACTGTCATTTTCTAAAGTTTTTTAAATGTACTTATACTCACATTGTTTCCCTTTTTTGAGTTATTTTGCATCTTCAAAGACTCTTGTGAGGATAAGTTTTTATTACACAATTCCCACTCAATGACATATTTTTAAATGAAATATTTTACATATTTTAAAAAGCTGGAAATCCTCAGAGCTATAAAACTTTTATGGTATTTGTAAAATTTCTTATAATGCAAGTCATACTATATTTTCAATGTGTTCTAGACCAACCAAATATGTATACATTCTTAGCACTCATAGGGTTTTTCTCCCGTGAATGTTCACATATTTACAATGAAGTTTACAAATTACTTATTTTGAATAACATTCAAAAAGCATACTCAACATTGGGATTGGTACATATCTTCTAAATATTTACAAA
Source organism: Phyllotis vaccarum (assembly GCA_033318265.1). Classification (NCBI taxonomy): domain Eukaryota; kingdom Metazoa; phylum Chordata; class Mammalia; order Rodentia; family Cricetidae; genus Phyllotis; species Phyllotis vaccarum. The sequence goes on along the minus strand of JARWLC010000026.1, from coordinate 34,887 downwards.
AAGAGGTATGTTATATCTTTCCACATCTCAAGGCTCATATGGCATGTATTTGAATGACATATAATATATGCAGTATAGAAAAAAACAAATCTTTTTCTTTTATTGAATTCACACACTGTGACTTTGTTTCTCAGAAATATATCGTATAGGGTTGAAGGTTCTTCTAAGACAACTATACACAAGCACAATTTGTTTATGTAAGTAATGCAGGCTTTACTATGTATAGTATATAGCTTTGCCTATAAAAACATTTTTATAATGTTAGTCTATATTCTAAATGTGAATCAGTTGTGTAATATGTGTAGTATAAAATAAATGGATCAAAAATTTAAAGCATCATTCACATGGTGCTATAATTGAAGTAGTCATATTGGTTAAAGTACTGTATAGTGATCTTCTTTTTTCAAATAAAGCCTTGCATATTTAATTCACTTTCCTAAAATTGAGATATAGAGTTTTCTGAGAATTTTATAATCATCAATGCACTTTCAGATGTGTTTATTTGCACAAATAGTTTTGTTTGAACTTTGAGGAATCTACATTTTATCAAGGGACCATTTCTATCAGGTTGAACATGAAAATTACCTTTCATGTCTTCTAGAAGAGTGAGAACGTTCTTCAATATTGTGATTCTCCCAATTGAATCCTAAAATATAGTGCCAGAAAAATGTATGGAATTTATTTGAAAGTTGGGAAAAATTAAGTTTATGTATTCGTCAGTAATTATAACTATGAGCAATTTATTCAGCTCATTATTATGTTTCATTTAAATTACAGAAGGGTATCGATAAGAAAAACACCCATTTCCTTACTTTAAAAAAAGAAAGAAAATTCATTCTCACCAATAGCAGTGAGGTTCCCGTAGGTATCCAGCATCACATCTTTGTAGAGATTCTTCTGGGAATTATCTAGCAAAGTCCACTCTTCACAAGTGAAGTTGACATGCACATCATCATAGGTCACGACATTCTAAAATATTCCATACATGTTTACAACAAAAATCACAATGTTGAACGCATTGGAAATGTACACTTCTTTGACTGTATAACCATATATTTCTGATGCTTTCACATATATGATATGACATAAACATTATACTGAAATTACTAATCACATTAGAAGAAAACTTAATAACAGGTTCAACCCTCTCAATTTTGTACTATCTGATTGGTATAATATCTTGAAAGAGAAATGCCTATTAATAAACATAGAGACAAACAGGTCAACAGTACAGAGTATACATGAAAAGACTTGTATGAGCAATTACTAACTGTAAAAAAGAATCTGAAATGAACAAACTGGAAGCATTTGCACCCATGGTTAATCCTACCACTTCCTAAGATAGAGGTAGGTAAATCTCCTTCTGAGTTTAATACAGGCTTAGATTATAAAATTAGGTCAAGGACAGCCAAAATACATATGAAACTCCTGTCTCACAGGCAGAAATTTGTCAATCAAGGATATATAAAACTCAGGATTTCATCAAAGTTTCTACAGAGACATATGTATTCACTTTAGTTCAATATTCTTCCAGAAATAGAAATTACCCTAACTTAAGTTGTAATATGAATAAGATTTTATTAAAAGGCAGTGCATCTTTAAACAGTTACAAAAAGATAGATAAAATCATGAGTGCTACATATTTTAATGGTAAATAATTAACACAGAGAAGGGCAGATGGCTCAGTGTTACAGAGCACTTCCTATATGTATAGGAGGGTTCAGTTGCCAGTACATACAGAAACAAACATAATGATTATTTCAAGTTTGAGGGTTCAGAAATAATATATTGAAGAGTCCAGTTACACATGTTGTATTATCTATGCATTTGAATAATATATACTCATTTTAAAAACTTCAGAAAAGTACAACAATGGAGGAAGAAGGCCATGATCTTGCAATCCAATTACTTAAAAGACATAGATAGTATTAATATAATGAATTAATGCCATCCTGGGAAACAGAATGATAAATAGTCTGGCAAATTTTATAATTCACTGTATGGATAAACCTCAGTATAACAGCATATTCTTAACACAGACAAAATGCTATATTCTAGGCACATTACCCAATAATATCCGAACAAAAAGCCAGAAGTATCGGCTTGCTATTACACAACTTTTATTTACTATTATATTAAATCCCAGAGCCAGCTATTGAGGAAAATCTCCATTTTCAGAAAGAGAAACAAACCAAAGCCAATTCTCACCTAGCCAAACTCTCAGGCCAAACATATAACTACTTTTGAAAGGTTGTCAGCTTGTCTGATAGCTCACACAGAATGGCTGACTTTCTGACTTCTCCTGCGTCATATATTTTTTCCTTGTCCAGCTATTTTATTTCATGGTTCAACAATCCTAGAGCTAGGATTACAGCTGTGAGCTACCACAGCATGGTTAATAGTTTTTTAACACTCAGAGATCCAGAAGATTTCTGTCTTTGGAGTGATATTAGAAAAACAAGCACTTGGAACCACTCAGTGGACTTCATATATTGACTGAGTGTGAATCAGTCATCTGACATTCCAGATTAACTTTTTTTAAATATATATTATTTCACTATAGTATCCCCTTTATTCCAGGACTTGCAAGTCAGAGACATTAACATCTATAAGGCTAAGTTTATCTCAGTCTACAGAACTTACAGGACAGTCAAAGTTACAAACTAACCTTCATCACAAAAACAAAAAATATCTATTTATCTGGCTATCATACTCTTTTAATCAGAATTTTGTTTGCTTTGTTGTATTTCATGTGATTCAGAGATATAGTCTATATTAGTATAAAGTAAAAGTATGACAATATTAGAAGGAAGCTGGTTGATAAGTTACCTCTAGCATATTAGACACAAAATACAAAATATGAATTGAGGTTCTAGAGCCACATATCACACCCACAATGAGAATTTTCCTTGATAAAGTGTCCTACTATCTGAGGATCCACAAGCAATCAAAAGAAAGTCACCACAAAGAAAAACATGTTCAAATACAGAAAATATATTTAGTCACTTAAATGAGCTTCATAATCTACAACAGCCTCTACAAATGTACAAATATTCAGTCTTTTCTGACACTTTCCAAAAAACATGGCATAATGATGTGGAGAACATCTTTATGTATTCTGTGAATATTAATTTTTAAATAAAGGAGCTCTTTTGACCCTTGGTGAGTATTGTAGAAGTAGGTGGGCAATTAGAATTGGTAGGAAAAGAAGGGTGGAGTCAGAGACAAATCAAGAAAATCACCTAAAAAAAAAATACATGTAAAAAAAACGCAAAAATGCCATGGGCCATGTGGCATACAAATTAATACAAATAAATTAAGTAAAAATAAAAAAACTAACAATGTGCATAGGCCAAAAACCATAAAACAAATAAAACTATATAAGCCATTTTAAAGGCCTAAATAACTGCAGACTACTAAGCAGGTCTAAAACAAGTCTGTAAGTCTAGACCTCTAGCCATCCAGAGTGAAAAAACCATTACAACAGCCTAAGAAGCATAAAAAAACAAAGATTCAAAATGTTAACCCACCAGATAAATAATTCTCTGATGGGAAAATATAATCAATCATAGTATTTGGACACAATGATGGAATATGGTTTACTTCTGTCTGTAATTAATTGTGTGCTACTAAAATTATTTTATAAAGAATATGCAAATTTATGAAGTTGAGATCTATTATATTTGTAGTATTAGAACAACTCTGTTTATTTACTGTGTAATTAGTAAATAAATTTTGACCCTCAAAGGTAACATTTATATTGCCTGAAACTCTGTTTGGTGTATACAGCTATGTAAAACAAAAAAGGACCATCGGAATGCGTATGTTTATTTCGTTTCTTAAAATCCTTCAGATATAAAAGTCCTAAAGTCTTCCTATTCTGTAGCTGTCTCTTTAAACCCTGCTGCAGCCCAGAAGCTGTTAATTCAAGCAGCATAACTGCTTGAAATATCAATATCTTAAAAGTGATATCATGTAAAAATCAGAAGAAAAGTTTATTTTTAGCATTCAATTCTCAGAAAACCACACACTTTCCAAAAGAGAGAAATGGAGACATAATGAGGGAATAATGGACCAAGGCAAGACTAAAACACAGCAAGGAAAAGATGGAATTCATATTTTTGTCTCAGAAACATGTGCCTTAAATATCAAAGAACTTAGATGTTCATGTCCTTGCAACTTACCGGGCAGGTCTCCATTATGTTACTGTCAATCCCTCTATATCACTATGTCTCCACAGATCTTTTATACCTTTGGTATCACAGCATATTATGGTCTATAAATGCAATCCAAGCTGCTGCCTAATATTATTTTAAGATGTGTTATATTTGTTTATGCTGTGGATTATTTGTTTTAATGATATAAAGATATGTTGCATTCTTTACTGTTATACATGTTTACCTCTGTGAAAATAGAATATTTTGCCAAAAATAACATATTGGGCTAATAAAGAGTTGAATACTCAGTAGCTTAACAGAAATGGATATACAGGTATTTCACAAAGAAAAAATAATTTTGCAGGGGAAGAAATCTTGTCAGGAAAAAGGAAGGGGTATCACATAAAGGAAAACACACAAGGGGCCAAGCACTAATCAAAACAAAATCACTTTTACTTTTCTATTTTTTAACTTGCTATCAAGCTTTTATGATTGATTCTCTAAGTGAAAGTATCTCAGGCAATAAATTGATTTATTTGGTTGATTGTATCAAATAATACTTTATCATTTTGGGAGATTAGAATGGAAACTCAAGTTAATAATTGAATGCAATACCGAGGGACAGAGATCATGACTGAGAAGTGAATGGGAGCAGGGGAAGTGTGATTAGTATATAAAATTAATTTAAAAATAAAAAATGATAAAACTATTAATGACCTAGGAACATTGGAGAGAAGGAACAAGTAAGATAAAACAGTAATTCTCTTAAAGAAAGTGTTAAAATTATAATACCACTAATTGACATTGTAAAATTATAAAAAATAATGTATTGTAAAGATAAACCTCTTAGCAAGGTTGACTTTGAAAAAGAGCAGGTTTTTATCCAGCAGAGGAAATGCCATTAATATGAGACAGAAAGATTTTGTTCACATGCATTTGTTGGATGCTGAAATCTGTAACCTGACACAAAGAGTCATAGCCAATAATCCTTTCTTCAAACTTCTGAGCTGAAATAACTCTGTCAAAGAGAGTTGAGCATATTTGCATAGGAGAATTCCTTATTTGAAAATTCAATACCTTCTGTGCTCTTTGACCCTCACAAATTATACACTTAGTCTGGTCTATCTTCATTCACAAGACATCAAATAGTACATGCTGTCAAATTAGAAAAATCACTGCTTCTGCTACAAAAATGCATATTTGAAAATGGTGACAACAGCAAAAGATTGCACAGCTTCTTTCCCATGAAAGTTCACACAATAAATTGTTCTTTCTAGTCTAATCTGAAGGGAAAATCAATGCTCCACATCCAAGTCTAATTCCATTAACTAGAATGAATATTTAATAGCATGATACAAGTGGATAATTTTGAAACTTTGAGGTTATAAAATCCTTCAATTTAAGGCTTTAGAGGTATATTATAACAAATAACAAGATCATTCATGGCCCTGAAGAGCAACAGACTCAATCAAGGTCACTTGTGTCAATATAAGAGAAATTGGTAACAAAGATATTTTTCTAAGATGCTGTAAGTAAGGATACTTTTTAGAGTTAATGCCTTCCAAGGAATAAATCACTCCAGATACTTATGAGACTAATAAAGGAAAATCACATTACTAATCTCTTACTAATGCTCAAAGTATAGCCAGCCTAGAAGGGATTTCACATTCAACATATGCTGATATCCTTGTGTCTTTTAGGATCAGGCTCCAGGTTAAACACAATTTAAACTGGAAAAGAAGACTGAAAGTCTAGGCACTAAACCAGAAAGAACACTTATATAGCAAATATAATTTTAGAAAATTTTATCATGTATACCAATGACCTAAAACATGAAAACCAACAGAATATCTCAAGAACAGCATCAAGACACATAAACATACCCCTATGTGGTAGAAAGAATTGGGTGCTCAGGATCTGTAAAGACTCCTGCACTAAGGAACTGTGCCCAGATCATTACTGTCTTATAAACATATTCCTAGTTTTAGAAAAAGGGTTTTGTTTTGTTTTTTTTTTCCTTAAAACATCAAGCCCTAGAGATTGTTCCTGAAACCTAGTATTATGGCAATTTCTGGCTCTAAAAAATGCATTTCTTTTCTCTGTCTAAAGGTCTAAAGCAAAGTGATTGTGCTTAGGCCAGACCTCAGCACTCTACTGCTTTTCTTTTCAAATAGTTGTCACCATGTCCAACTATCAGCACTATGCTTTTTCAAGAAACTGAACATTTAGAGTGTACCAGGCCAGACTGTTGGTTTTTTCCATGTAATTATCCCCTGATCAGCTTGATAGACACCTATTATTTCATATGGAACTGGCCATGGTGGCTATAAGAAAAACAGCAGTGTCACCATTGTAATGGTGTGGGACCACATATCTGGAAAACCCTGGTGAACAAATATGTATCAGAGTATCCTAATCTCTAACAGGACTTATTAGCATATACTGAACTTTGAGGTATTTTAAAGGCAGCCATACAAAGCTTTATGCTCTGAATGTTGTACACAGAGGCAACTCATGGAGCAAAGTTATTTATAGGCAAAAGCATGGGTCCAAGGAGTTTCCAGAACCACATAAGACTTCAAAGGACACAATATCTGGTTACAGTCTAACATCCAACTCAATAAAGCTCTGCCACCACTGCTTTAGAAGCTCACCAGAATCTGCCTCTAACACTCTGGGAAAATAGTGCATCAATCAACATGTTCTGGTATCCTGGATGGCCTATGATCCCCTTTCTGCTCCCTACAGCAGCTCTCAGAGAAGAACACACAAAAACACTAATGCCCACTTTACTATAAGGCTAAGCCTGGATCCTGGTCTTAGCAAGGACACTGTACCACTTTTGAAATGCAGGACAGATTGGAGGCCCTGATTGTTTAGGGGGGGAATTAATGACAAGAAATCTTCCCTTAGGGTTACACTTTGCTTAAAAACACACCACAATGATTTCTGGCCTGTCTTTTACTCCAAACCTAAACATTTCAAATCCACAGAGACAAACATTTCAATGGTATTGCCATTGCTCCAATAGCTGTCCCTTCTATCATCCTGCAAACCATAGGAACTTCTCATTCATCCTTCTGGGCACAATTGACAAGGTTAAACAGCCAATTAGCCAATCACTGTGCAGTACAATAATTCTCTCTCCCTCAGGTGGAAAGGTGTCCAAAATATTGAAGATTAAGAGAGATTTTAGAACAAAAATGAGGTGTGTTTTGTGGCCTCAGGCTGAGGTCAGGCAAACTGAATTACTTTTTATCTGATTGTCCTAAGGACTTCAGACATTCAGGAGAGAATACTAGGGACCACATTACAAACAAAATGGCAGGCCTTTCTCTCCCCAGAAGGCTAGATGTTGAGCCCATTGATTTAGGAATTTTCTCCTGCAGATTATTTCAAACTCTTCACAACTTAACAATAATAAAAAAGTGTAGTCTTCACAATACATGAAATACATCAAAACAAATGGAGCAAGAAACAACGCCATTTTCTATAAATAAATAATTTTTTTAAAACGTGAAATTAAAATTGTTTCAGTCACCCACAAAATAATACTAAATAGATACATGAGTAAATAAGAAAACAAATAAAAAACAAACAAATAAATAAATAGATAAATAAACAAATAAATAATTGAATGAATGAATGAATGAATGAATAAATAAATAAATAAAGTGTTATAATTGGACATTTCCACTTTTCTCCAGCTGTCATGTTTCTAGATCATGGTGGGTTCAAAAGCTCTGGCTGGTTTCCATCATCTCCTTTTTACCCTCTGTCATCTGGGTGCCTTCTACACTGAGAACCAACAGCCAGGGCCACCTAGGTCATTAAAATTATCACACTTAATAAAGTCCTTCTAAAGTTATTTTTTAAAATTTCAATTGTGAAAACAACTACCTTATTTAAATATAAATAAAAAATTACAAACATTTTTTATGTAAAAACATGGAATTTCTGGTTTTGAGTTAGCTCCTTCCACCTACATTATCCCCACCCCACTCAATAAACAACAACAACAAAAAGCCTTGTTTATCCAAAATATGTGGAAATTTAAATCTCACACCAGAGTCTCCTCCAGAAAATAAAGTGTTTTCCATTTTAAATCTTATGAAATTTTAGTTTCCCATAGTCTAAAAGGCCCAAATAGCTTTTTATTTAAAAAATTCTGATACCTTAATTTCTTGTTTTTCTACCCATGTGAAGATAAAAAAAAATAAAACCTCATCTTTTGGACAAAAACAAAAGAACAAAACAAAACAAACCCCAAGAACCTTAACTTTTAATTCTTTTACATCAGTTCAAAAATCCCAGATATGGATTAAAATTCCTCTTTTCCCTGATCAAAATTATATCTTTTATTCAGTCCATTCTGAAGAAAACAATAAAATGTCCATGTAAAAAGTGTTTTTAGAAATTAAATTTTAATTGAGTCTCCATTCTGAAATAATTTTTAATCAGTCATGGACCTGAAATTATAAACTGTAATTCTTTCATGTAAAATAATTTTGAACACATAAATTTTTATTGTTCAATGCTTCTGAGTAGATAAAAATAAACTTTCCATTTAAAAAAAAAATCAAAATTTTAACTTTCAACAGATTTGTCCACACTGCATGGAAAAAATAAAATTGAAAAACCACCTCTTGCACTTAAGTATATTGATCTTTTAAATTCCAATGGCTTGATCAGCTCTCCTGAAGAAGATGGAGGTCCTTAAGAAGGAAATGAATAAAGAAAATGAGAAAACACATATAATTGGAAGAAATAAAACTTTTAAATAAAGCAAAGAAAACAAAGCGTGGAAGAAAATAAAACTGTTCAATGACGAACAGGAAAATGGAAGAAATAAAAATATACAGTGAGCAAATTCATGAAATAAAATGTTTATTCAGCAAACAGGAACTACCAAGGAGGGCTTATCAACATAATAGAAAATGTAAAAGTAAGAAACCCAGGCAATGAAGACAAGATAGAAGAAACGGATAGATCAGTTAAATACTTAAAATTTAATTAAATCCTGCCCAGTCATTTCTTAAACTAAAAATAAGAAAACCTAAGATATTAAGAAAATGTATACAAGAATAATAAAAAAAGTGGGGGGAAGGAACACGGGTCAATAGCAGAGAGAAATTTTCAACAAATTACAGAAGAAATAATGTCCCTAAACTAAAGAGGAGAAGCCTAGGAAATTAAATAGAAGTGTACAGAATATCAAATACATCGAACCAAAAACTCCACTCACTAGCTAATAGTCGAAAGAATAAAGAACACTAAAAGAAAGATAGAAAACATTGAAAACTCCAGGGAAAAATCAAGTGATACATAAAAGCAGACATATTAGAATTACATTTGATTTGTCAGTGGAGACGCTAATAGCCAGAAGGATCTGTACACATGTGTTGCACACACTAAGAGACCAAGGACCTCAACCCAGGCTACTATGACACAAAGTTTTCAATTGCTACAGATGTTCTATGATAAATTAAATGGAAACTATACAAATGTACAAATCCAGCCCCATAGAAGGTGCCTGATAGAAGGAAAACTCCAACCCTTGGAGAGTAACTACACCAATAGAAACACAGGAAATAATCTGACACAAGTGAAGCCAAAAAAACAAAACAGAAAAACCAACACTCTGTGCATCTCTGTCTCTTTGTTATGCTCTGTCTCTATCTAACAAACACACATGAAAAGAATATAATAAGGATCAACAATCCGTGGTCATCGATATCCCTCAGTAAAAGCTATCTCAATTTCCTAATAAAAAGATGCAGACTAAGAGAATGAATACAACAACAAGGTCAACCTTTCTGCTGCATACAAGAAACACACCTCAACAGCAAAATTAAAAATCCCCAACTGCTACAGAGAGGGAAAAATCACTCCAAGCAAATGGACATAGAATCATGATTGTGTAGCCATTGAAATATTTATCAAATACTATGATACACATTTACATCCCATAGACATCCTCAAAGAGAGATTACAATTTAGAATTGTAGTTTATTCCTCAGAACTGAAAGGATGTCTCTACAATGTTGGCATATGTATGCACTTCATTACAAATATATAATTGTAAACATATATACTTTAAAATACATATCCACACCTTGTCATGACTTTTTACGTTTTGGTAATACTTTACCATCCAAACACAGAGAAGCAAAAACAGTTACCAAATACACCAAGGAAACCACGAACAATTGATAACACCACAAAAGAAAATCCAGAAGAAGATAATTACATACAATCCACCACCAACAATTACAGTAAATAAGAATTTCCTTGCTCTCAAAGGTGCAGCTGCCAAGGTGATGACTCTCTCCCACACAATGGAACTCAAGAAGCAGCACAAAAGACAAAATTCTGACTTCATCAGAACTGCAGCTGAGTCAGAAACCTGGCTCCCACAAGTACCCTACCATCTGATTGGAGGGTCTGCTACAGGATCCAATTGGATAGTGAGGTCTGAGTGACAGCACTGGTGAGCTGAAGGAACAAAGAATCTTACTTCCCAGCCCTGGCTTCCAAACAGACAGACCTATCCCAGGTTGGCTGAAGATTTCTGTCAAATTCAACAAGTTCCTTTTGTTTATGGAAATAAATGGGTTAAGGTTTCAAAAGAAGTAAACAATTTTAGAAGGAGGCTAATCAGACAACATTGCACAAGAGCACATTGTAATTCAAGGACATTATAAACTGAGTCAACAGTGGCCTTTGGACTAATAACCAAAGCCCCATGTGTAGAAAAAGATGGGTCCTCAGGATCTCAAGCAACTCTACTCCAAATACCCTAGACCCAACCTCTACCAGCTCTACTAAGCATACTCCTGATTTTAAAGAATGATCTCTGTTCCTTTCTCAATGTATTAAGGACTTAGAGAAACTTTCAAAGCCTAGGCCAGTTGGTACACTCAAAGAGAACTAGTTTTTAGTACATTCTAAGAGTTACATACTAGAAATTAGACATTTCAGTAGAATATACAATTGGAGATAATGTATGGAAGTTCTAAGAGACATCTAAGGTACTGGGTAGCACTCTCCTATAAGCTGTGATAGAAAAGTAAAATTTGTAATGTGAAAAACTGATGAATGCTTAGAAGATAGTCACACAATGTAAAATTTAATTAAGGAAGATCTGCCTCAAAAATAACCCAAAGATAAGTAAGTAGTATGTTAAAAAATATTTTGAACATTTGGGATGGTAGGATGTATATGTTCATTCACATTTCATGTATGTTCTTATTGGTCACATGTCTGCAATAATAACAGGCAATGTGATCCTCATTCATGTAGAAAGTAGAGCGACCCACCTGTGTAAAGATCTCTCTATAGTAAGCCATAGTTTTAAGAGGTAGTTTTAGTTGTGTCGTAATGGAGGCTGTGCACATCAATTTGATGATGCTTGTTATATATCCACTGTTTATTTCATTGCCAATAAGCATGGGTATAGTAGTGATGCTATGGATTACATGGATGCTTTCTTGTGTCTCATTTAAGGTTCAGTTTAACAGGTTGTGCCAAGGAAATAGGAATTTATTTCACTATCTTTTACACAGTTTCAATCCAGCCCTCTTGTATTTGATTTCTGTTGCTCAGCACTGTCTTAAGACAACAAATGGTACCATCCTAAGATCAACTGTGCCTTCCTGCAAAAGATTTGATAACTCAAAACTTTAATCCCAGCACAGGAAAGACCAAGTGGTGACCTACACCTTTTATTCCATAACTGCAGACAGATCTTTCTGTGTTTTGTGAGTTCAAGGCTTAAGTACCAAACAGTAGTAGCTCACACCTTTAATCTTAACCATAGAATATAAAGAATACTTGAATCTAGGTGTAAAACACCTGGGTGAGGAAGATATTTAAGGAGGCATATGCAGCAAGTGTGGCATTCTGTAGAAACAATAAGCCACGCTGAGGACTCTGGAATATAGATTTTACCCCAAGAAGTTGGCTGAGAAAGAATTGACTCTGGTCTGTTTCTTCTCTCTGATATTCAAGCTTCCCCTCCAGTGTCTGGCTTTGAGTTTGCATTAAATAACAGCTAGAATTTCTGTTACATCATAAATGTAAAAGCAAATAAGATTTTTAAAAGAAAAGCTGAGTAATAATAATAATTTAAATTGACTGTCCCTGGTCCAAAAAGTACAAAAAATAAAATAAAATAAAACCCACAGAAATCACACCAATTTAAATGAGAAATATCTGGCAGAACCATTATTTTTTCAGAAAAAAACTAGAACTTTATGACCGACAGACCTTAAGGTTGCTTATGACCCTGAAATATCTCAATGAGTAGCTTGTTAGAGTCCCTTGTTCCATATAGGTTTATGCTTAGTGGCTGGTTGGAATTGTTGAGTAGCCCTTTTGTGATGGATTATAGGCAAATGTCTGGACAACACTGAGCATATCCTACCAACATAACCTCTAACAGGCCTGGTAGAGGTTATCTTCAAGTGTGGGGGGGTGGTTAGTAGCAGACAACTCTCAGCTAAATTCTATTTTGTGAGACCCTATATTCTGTGCAATGGAAAATCCTACATATCATCAGTTCTACTGTTATTTATCACATTTTACTAGTGGAGTGTTACCTAACACATGAGATGCCTTTTACAAACTTCATAAAATTAACTGTAAATAAATCTTACATGTACAGATTGAGTGCTAAGTGCAGACATCTAGAACACACTTGACAAATTAGGATCTTCATGTTTTACAACCAGCTATCATTTATGCAGCAAAAGCATGTAAGAATGAACAAAGATATTTCTACACACAGTTCCCTGCTCTCAATTCTGTGAGCAGATTTAAGTCACAGAGCAAAGTTATTCAGAGACAAGGCCCAGGGTCAGGGAGTTTCAGGTACCACGTGGAACTTCATACAATAGAGATTCTGGCTGCAGGTTTCCACCTAGATCCCTGAAACAGACACCTCTCTAACTCTGCACCTCCCAATCTTTTCCACCCCATCTGTGGGCAACAGCCCTTCCCTTACCATGTTGTGGTTTCCCAGCTTGGCCATGTTTTCTGCTCAAGAACCTGCAACAGCACAAACAGCACAGCATGCAAACCTCTGCTCCAAATTCCTTCTCAAAGCCCAGCAATGGGAAGGGCCCAGCACCACTTCTGACTGGGAGATCGCTTCCAGGCTTTGATTGGCTAGTGAGACCTGAGCAACAAAAGCACCTCCCATTGGGTGCCCTGTTCTTAAAGACACAGTGCAATGGTCCCTGATCCAGCCTTGCAGCATAGACACAGAGATTTTCAAGATCAGAGGAGATAGGAATTGCAAAAGCCTATCCCCTGGGATCCAGAGGGAAATCCTGCATGTTTGTGCATGCCATAGGCATTTTTTGTTCCTCCTCTAGAGACCTTGTCCTCTAGATTCAGGCTGCTCTCAGCAGGCTGGCTCTGAGCAGCAAACCCTTAGCCTGGAGCAGGTGGGGGAGGGCAGTGGATGCAGGACCCAGGAGAGAAATACTGCCCAGGGAGACCAGGAGGGGGCTCTGAAGGTCTCCCTGCTCACAACACCATCTTCTCCCTAGGGGCCATCAGGATTTCCCCAAAGGGATCCTGTGGCAGGGAGAAGGGGGGCTCTCCAGTGCAGTACACATGAACCCTGCTGCCTGCCTGCTTGCTCAGAGTGCAGCTCCCCTGAAGCTCGGATCTGCCCTGGCTGCATCTCTGTCCACCAAGTGCCAAGGGGAGCCAGACTCCCTCTTTAAAATGCAGGGCCATCCCCTGACTTGGGACCCAGGGAGGCCCAGAGGGTGTACAGGTCCCTGAGTGCAACCAAGGCCATGGCCATCCCCCATCTGTGGCCAGTGATCATGGGCATAGTCCTTGCCACCTGTCTTTGTGGTTCTGGTGAGTTCTGGAAAGTCACATTGCATGCTCTCTTGGGAGGCTTGTAGGGGACCACACTTAGGAATGCTCAGCTCTGGGGAGGGAGGGACACTGACCCTTGCAGCAGGACCAGAGGGGAGCCCCTATGGGCCAAACTTTCTGGAGGAGCATGCAGAAAGTGAGGGAGCCTCTTGTTGCTGCAAAGCATCTCAGAAGCCTGGGTTTTACCAAATCCAAGAACAGTTGTCAGCACCTAGGCTGGCAAATATAGATGTCCCAAGCTTCCCATTAAGGGAAGTTTGCTGGTTTTAAGGCCCCAAAGAATAGGTGAAGGGTTGGAATAACCCTGGAAAGAGAAGACTGTCAAGATTAGTGAATTTTAACTATGCAACAGTGCCCAGGAAAGGATGTGTGTGTGTGTGTGTGTGTGTGTGTGTGTGTGTGTGTGTGTGTGTGTGTGTTTGTGTGTATGTGTTGGGGTTGGGTCCCCTTATGTCAGATGCCTAAGAATTTAGCAGTGCTGAGCTTCTGTGTATGGAGAAGGATGTCTTAGACATTCTCTATACTTGATGCTCCCTGAATCTGCTTCGGGAAGATACTCCCTAAGCTGGCAAGGCCACTGGTCATCTTAACAGTGTGGATTTCTGAACTGCCAATCCAGCTTTAAGAGATCCCAGTGAAGGATGTGATGACTTAGGCCTATGGTTAGTTCCCTGTAGAACATCGACATACTGAATCCTTTATCCCTCACTGCCTCACTGCCCTGCATATCCTGACCTCCCCTAAGCCTCCTTGTCCCTCCTGCTCTACCCCCACATCACTGTACCTGAATCCTCACTTCAACAAACCCTTTCAAATATCCTCCCCTATCCAGGCCCCTTCATTGCTGCCAGTCTCTCAACACAGACAGCTTTGACTTGAGGTCTCCACAAAGTCTCCTGAGCTTCTCTTCCACAGGGCTCAGTGATGTGCCCTGGGGCAGGCTAAAGGAAGACAGACACCTCTCGTCCTAACACTTCATTCTCAGTACATTCCCAACACTGTCACTGCAATGACACTAAATACCCTGTTTTCCATCACTGCTATGCACCAAATCACAGCTCCCAAGTAGTTAATGCTTTTCTTTCTTTTTTGTTTTAGTTTGGGCTTGAAGGCCAAGCAGGGAGGAAGAATGAAATTTAATCTATCCACTTCCACATCCTTATTCCTGACCACACACTCCCCACCCTGTCAGAGTGGAGACTAGTAAGACCAGGACCTCCTGATAGGGCAGGCACCATGCTCAGGTTACACATGTATGTAGATAACAGGGCATCACACATGCATATGTTAGTGATCCAATCAGAAGTGTGCTTGCATCTGTTCTTACAGTGATTTCCACAGAGTAGCATTTTCATGTGCATGTAAAGTTGATGTCAATATTTGGTTGCTAAACACATCATTCACATGTTGTACCCCTTGCCTCTAAATGGAAGCAGAGCTTTCTCTAATCATCCCCACCAGTCCCGTACTCCTTCTCGGCTGCCCTCTCTCTGTGGGCCCTTCTCTCTTAGGGAAGTTATGGCCCAAAGTACTGTGTGGGGACTTTATAGCCAAATAGAGCTGGTTTTCACTTTAAGTCACATGCCATTGGACAAGCAACCATTTCATGTCCACATCTACAAGATGGAGTCTGACTGATGAGTAGGCAGCAGACCCAAGGTAGACTGCAGATATCAGGTGCTCATGGCTTATTGACATCTGTCTCCATTTTCCCTGTACTGGAGACCATGACTTGGACAATGACAAAGACAGACATGAGCCTTCAGTTAAAGCAGGGCCTGGGCTCCGACCCTAGCCAAAGTAGTGGCTTCATTGCACAACTGTACTCTGTATCCAGCCCACTCTACCTGTGACTTGCTATAAGGACTTGGGTTTAAATTATGCTCAAAGGGTGAAATAATAGAAAAATCCAATTTGACTCTTTCCCACCTGAATTGTCCAAACTCCCTTTTTGCCCCCTTTCTGAGATCCCCAAAACTATCCGAGACTGATGGAGTTTCGGTCCCTGTGTGATAGACAACTGAAACTCCCTGTGTGACAGGCAATTGCTCAGATGGCTGTTTCCTCAAGATTCAGGCTTCAGAACTCTCACATAAAGCTTTGTTCACAGGGTTTATGGTTGCTTACCTAGCTGCCCACGGGACACACTTCCTGCCTCCCTTTTAGGATGTGCCTGACATTCTGAATTTACATCTTATCTCTGCACAGAATTGCTAGGGCAGGACCATGCAAGATAACTACAACCATTCCTTTGCATCCCCCCTATCTTACAGGACCAGATATATGCCCCCTCCCCTACCTAGAGTGCTGTATAAGTGCCTTGATCCCACTCATGAGTGTATCAGTTAAACTTTTTCTTTTTATCTTGCAAGAAATCTGGGTATGGGGTCATTTTCTTTAATCCAGCCGGTAACAAGGGTGGTGTATGGGAGATTTTTGCCATTACTTTTTTAGTTAATCCTGTCCAGGGACCATGTTCTGATTCTATCTCTATGTACAGGATGTGGCCACAGAGCCCTGGGTCTGTGTGAATGCCACTTCTGTCCCTGCCGATTGATTGCTGTGTGATGTCAGATAAATCCCTCAATCTTTCTGGATTGAACTTCTTTATGGTTAGCTGCAGGCAGAGGCTGATGCCAAGGGAAACTGCCCCTAGAGACTGGTGTGGGTGGACTGGGCACTTAGTTGCAAGCTCTCCATGGAATTGCTCACACCTGCCAAAAACACCAGCAGCCCTGGAAGTATCTGGCTGCATTCATTGTCTGGAGGCCAGGTGGCTTCTGAGGCAGAGCCACAGTTGAGGTAGATTGAACTGAATCGTGGTCCCAAACCAAGAAGGGAGGTCTTGTTGTGAACACCTCTAGTGATTAGCAGGAACCCTAGTCAGGAAGTTGAAGGTCTGCTCCTTCTCTCAATTCTGAGTGCAGAGGCCATTTTAACCCCAAAACCCATATCTCAGACAGTTGAGGGAGATGGTACTTGGGAAGTTGGCAAGCTCTGAAGACTGGGTTTGTAAGGACCAGGGTTATGTAAGGAGTTGCTTGTGAGTACAAATTTACATAGCCAAGTATACAACCATCCCTTGTGAGCATCTCCTAAGATCTCATGCCCTTGCCACCTCTTAATCCTCACTCTCGATTCCACTCATCCCTGAACCTCTTAAGTTTCAGTAAAATTCACCCATAAATACAGGAGCATTGTACCAGCACCTGGCAGGTACTTAATATATGTGAACAGTTGACTGGTGTGTAGGGCTGGAGGTCCATCCTTTTGAGTGAGAAGCAGGAGTGTGGCTGCCTAGAAGAGGACATTGCTGAGTGAGCAGTTGCAGGTAGTCCGAAGAAAGGATGCATTTTCCAGGATATATCTGACTTTGGTTTTTGCCAGTTGAATGTAGAACCTATAGAAGCCATATCCCCTCTTCAGGGCTGGTTGCTGACTGACTCAGTCCCACCCTGTTTAAGATTGGAGTGACTTGATAGGTTTTGTGGAGGGGCTAAGTAGCAGTTGCTCCTTACAGAAGAGGAAAAATTGATCAAGGAATATTTAGAGCCTGTTTTGGTAGGGGAGAAACTCTGAAAATCCTGTCTCTTAATTGGATCATAGTGGGAGCACCATAGTCAGTCACTATCTTGATGGATGTGTATCCAAAGCTTCATTCCTCCTCCATCTGAATGTCACCACTGTGTCTTCTCTGGAATGTCACCTTGAGCTCCAAGCAAAATTATACCTGATTGGGGAGTGAGGGGCTAGGGAATCTGCCTATACTGACATGTGAAAATAGAAAAATCCTGTAACTCTCTCCCCCTTGACCTCTTCCTGAGGTCTCTGAAACTAGACAAGGTGGAGATGGCTGCTTGAGACACACCCAGCAGCCTGAGCCTGAAAGATACTTCCTGAATTCCTGAGACCCACCTGGTAGAGGAGCTTGACCTTCCAAGCTGAGACCACATTCCTGTGAGATCCCACCTGCAACCTAGGTGGGGTCACCCCGGAAAGTCCTACCATGAGAATTGTTAACTGTTAACTGTTTAAAGCTTGCACAATGAAATGAATGTGTTCAGGTGCTACAGGAAATAGCTTGCCTGCCTGCATTCCTAAACTCTGTTGCTGACCTTTGGCCCCGACCTATTAGAGCACCAAGTCTGCCCTGTTAGCACACCTAGCCCACCCATACCTTCTCCCGTATCTAAAATAGGGTACAAGAATACTGCCCCGAGAATATTCGAGGACTCAGGCTTTTCGGCATCATGCCTGGGGTCCACACATGCCTGTGTACCAGTATTCATATTCATTAAACTCTCTTTTTTTTAATGTTAACAGTGTTCATTAGTTGTGGTCCTGGGGTGTCTTGGGGTGTCTTGGGGTGCCCTAGGGGCGCCCGCCTATTACAGACATACCTGAGGGACCTTACAGGGAACTAGGAAACAGAGCTCTTGACCCAGTATCCCACCAGACTCTAAAGCCAGGTTATAAAGTGAACTCTTACTGTCCCTTCCACCCAGGATCATGTAGGGAAAGTCATCCCCAAATTAGACTGTATCTTCTCTTAATTGGTGCAGAGCCCAAGGAAGCCTAGTCATTGAAGGGTTTTCTCTGGTCTGTGTTTCTTCCCTCTCTTTCTCCCATCCCTCATGATTGTGCTCACTGCATGACCTGACACATAGCTTTTGGACTCACACTCTCCTCTGACAGATTGTCATGGTTGCTTGGTGAGCAGGGTTCCTCCAGCCAGCAAGGCTGTGAGACACATGAGCAGCCAAGTCCTGCAGTCCCTTCAGCTAGTGAGACTCAGATCTCTGCATGAAGTCAGTTGCTGGGGGGTGGGGCAGGCACACCAGGAAGTGTCTCTGTTGGAGAAATGCCCTTGCTGTGGTTCATGCCCCAGGCAGCCTAATTAATGAGAGGTGAGCTGCAGCCCAGTCAGGAAGGGCAGGACCCTCTCCTCTCCAGTTTGTATGATTGGTGACTCTTTGTTGGGGTGGGGGGTTGTATTAACTGATTTCTGGCTGAGCATTTGGCTGCAGCCTGGTGCTGGAAGTCTTGCCCTGGAAATCCTACCCAGCTTCCATCAGGGGTAAAACCCCACCCCTACCTGCCCTGCTCTGAGACACTGGCTGAGGAGTGTAGGTCAGACCTCCTGCAAGAGGAAGCTGCACAACTGCCCCAGTGTTTCAAGTATTTTGAGAACCTCATCCCCATTTCGAATATGGGGCAGCACTTGTTTGAGCCAAAACCTGACCCTCTATACAAATTGAAAGCCCAATCTGGATCTTTGAGACAAGCCCTCTAAATTATGTATTTCTGGCAGGCCTTCCTGCAACTTGCCCTGTAGACCAGATTGACCTCAAACTCACAGAGATCCTCCTGTCTCTGCCACCCAAGTGGATGCTTGTATTAACTTCATGCTGTTTGGCCTATGGCTCATGGAAAATTGCTAGCTATCTCTTACATCTTAAATCAACCCATTTCTAGTAAACTTTCTGCCATGGGTCCATTGGCTCACCTGTGTTCCTTACATGTTGCTCCTTTTGGTAACTGGCTCAGTCTGTCCCTGACCCCACCCTTCCTTTCCTACCTATTCTGATTCCTCTGCTGCTTTTTCTATGGTGCGTGTCAAGGGCCAAAAGAGCACCCTTATTTAAAGATTGAGATTCACAGCACTGACATCCCAACAATCTTTCTCTCAACATAATCTCTAAGCTTGTTAAAAACTCAAATGTAAGAAAAGACAGAGGTACTCAACACTTTCATAACCACATCTGGTAAACTCTTGGAAAGATTAACAAACTATTGAAAAAGAATAATATTAAAAGATGAACTAATTTTGAGGGTTTGTTTATTTAGTTAATTAGTCTTCTAATTTATTTGATTTTGTTTTTACTACATAACCCAAGCTGGCTCTTAATTCACATCTGTATTCTGCTTGGCTTATCCACAGTGTGACACCACCTAGAGTTATTTGGGAAGAAGAAATTCAATCATAGGGTGTGAATTTGACTAATGGTTTATGAGGGAGGACCAAGCTCACGGAGAGCTAAATTATTTCTAGGAGTGTCATAGAACAGTTTTGAAGAAAGCAAACACAATTTTTAGATGCTTGTATCATTTCTATTGAGAGAGAGGGAAAAAGTGTGTGTAGATCTTGATGGGAAACAAAGATCTATGAGGAAATACTGATGGCAAAAACATAACTAAACTATATTGTATGAAAATCTATTAGAGTTTTTAAAAGAAAGAAAAGGACAAAGAAAGAAAACTGAAAATTCCAGGAGGAATAAACCAGTAATCCATATTTCTCCAGTGTTAATCAAGTTCCTTTCTCTTGGCTTCTGCTTTATGTCCTTGACTGACTTCCTTGACTGAGGGCCTATGAACTAGGCCAAGTCAAACTTTTCTTTCTCAAGAACAGAGTGAATGCAGTGAGTCTAAAAGCATCCTGTGAAGTGGACAGTAGGAGACAAAAACAGAAAGAGACACCTCACCATGACCAGCCACTCCTCCCTTTCCCTGGAAAGCATTTCCTTGCTCTCAAAGGTGCAGCTGCTAAGGTGATGACTCTCACCCCCACAATGGAACTCAAGGAGCAGCACAAAAGACAACTTCTGACTTCATCAGAACTGCAGCTGAGTCAGAAACCTGGCTCCCACAAGTACCCTACCATCTGACTGGTGGGACTCCTGAAGGATCCAACTGGATAGAGAGGTCTGAGTGACAGCACTGGTGAGCTGAAGGAACAAAGCATCTTACTTTCCAGCCCTGGCTTCCAAACTGACAGACCTATCCCAGGTTGGCTGAAGATTTCTGTCAAATTCAACAAGTTCCTTTTGTTTATGGAAATCAATGGGTTAAGGTTTCAAAAAAGTAAACAAATTTAGAAGGAGGCTAAGCAGACAACATTTCCCAAGAGCACATTGTAATTCAAGGACATTATAAACTGAGTCAACAACAGCCTTTGGTCTAACAACCAAAGCCCCATTTGTAGAAAGAGGTGTGTCCTCAGGATCTCAAGCAACTCTACTCCAAAGACCCTAGACACAACCTCTAACAGCTCTACCAAGCATATTCCTGATTTTAAAGAATGATCTCTGTTCCTTTCTCAATATATTAAGGACTTAGAGAAACTTTCAAAGCCTAGGACAGTTGTTACACTCAAAGAAAGCTAGTTTTTAGTACGTTCTAAGAGTTTTACACTAGAAATTTAACATTTTGGTAGAATATACATTTGGAGATAATGTGTGGAAGTTCTAAGAGACATCTAAGATACTGGGTAGCACTCCACTATAAGCTGTGACAGAAATGTAAAATTTGTAATGTAAAAAACTGATGAATGCTTAGAAGATAGTCCCACAATGTAAAATTTAATTAAGGAAGATCTGCCTCGAAAATAACACAAAGATAAGTAAGTAGTATGGTAAAAATGGATTTTCAAGATTGGGATGCTAGAATGCCTAAGTTCATTCACCTTTCATGTATATTCTTCTTGGTCACATGTCTGCAATAATATCAGGTAATGTGATCCTCATTCATAGAGAAAATAGAGCGACCCTCTGTGTAAAGATCTCTCTATAGTAAGTCATAGTTTTAAGAGGAAATTTTACTTGTGTTGTAACAGAGGCTGTGCACATCAATTTGATGATGCTTGTTATATATCCACGGTTTATTTCATTGCCAATAAACATGGTTATACTAGTGATGCTATGGATTACATGAATAGTTTCTTATGTCTCATTTAAGGTTCAGTTTAACAGATTGTGCCAAGGAAATAGGAATTTATTTCATTATCTTTTACACAGTTTCAATCCAGCCCTCTTGTATTTGATTTCTGTTGCTCAGCACTGTCTTAAGACAACAACTGGCATTGTCCTAAGATTAACTGTGCCTTCCTATAAATGATGTGGTAACTCACACCTTTAATCCCAGCACAGGAAAGACCAAGTGGTGACCTACACCTTTTATACCATAACTGCAGACAGATCTTTCTGTGTTTTGTGAGTTCAAGGCCTAAGTACCAAACAGTAGTAGCTCACACCTTTAATCTTAACCATAGAATATGAAGCAGAGTTGAATCTAGGCATAAAACACCTGGGTGAGGAAGATATTTAAGGAGGGGTATGCAGCAAGTGTGGTATTCTCTAGAAACAATAAGCCACACTGAGGACTCTGGAATATAGATTTTACCCCGAGTCGTTGGCTGAGAAAGAATTGACTGTGGTCTGTTTCTTCTCTCTGATATTCCAGCTTCCCCTCCAGTTTCTGGATTTGAGTTTGCATTAAATAACAGCTAGAGTTTGTGTTACACCATAATTCTAAAAGCAAATAATATTTTTAAAAGAAAACCTTATTAATAATAATTTAAATTGAGTGTTCCTGGGCCAAAATGTACAAAAATAAAGAATAAAAAACCCACAGAAATAACACCAATTTAAATGAAAAATATCTGGCAGAACCATTATTTTCTCAGAATAAAATTAGAACTTTATGGCCAACAGACCTTAAGGTTGCTTATGACACTGTAATGTCTCAACGAGTAGCTTGTTAGAGTCCCCTGTTCCAAAGAGGTTTATAATTAGTGGCTGGTTGTTATCGCCGAGTATACCTTTTCTAATGGTTTATAGGCAAATGTCTGGACAACACTGAGCATATCCTACCAACCTAACCTCTAACAGGCCTGGTAGAGGTTATCTTGGGGGGGGGTTAGAAGCAGTCAACCTTCAGCTAAATTCTATTTTGTGAGACCCTATACCCTGTGCAATGGAAAATCCTACATATCATCAGTTCTACTGTTCTTTATCACATTTTACTAGTCGAGTGTTACCTAACACAAGAGATGCCTTTTACACACTTCATAAAATTAACTGTAAATAAGTCTTATATGTAAAGGTTGAGTGCTAAGTGCTAGACATCTAGAAAGTACTTGACAAATTAGGATCTTCATGTTTGACAACCAGCTTTCATTTATGCAGCAAAGGCATGTTAAGAGTGAAAAAAAGATATTTCTACACACAGTTCCCTGCTCTCAATTCTGTGAGCAGATTTAAGTCACAGATCAAAGTTATTCAGAGACAAGGCCAGGAGTCAGGGAGTTTCAGGTACCACATGGAACTTCATACAATAGAGATTCTGGCTGCAGGTTTCCACCCAGATCCCGGAAACAGACACCTCTCTAACTCTGCACCTCCCAATCTTTTTCACCCCATCTGTGGGCAACAGCCCTTCCCTTACCATGTTGTGGTTTTCCAGCTTGGCCATTTTCTCTGCTCAGCAACTGCAACAACAAACAGCACAGCAGGCAAACCTCCCAGAAAAAGGATGAACAGCACAGCATGCAAACCTCTGTTCCCAATTCCTTCTCAAAGACTGGAAACAGGAAGAGCCCAGCACCACTTCTGACTGGCAGATCACCTGGAGGCTCTGATTGGCTACTGAGGCCTGAGTGACAAAGGCACTTCCCATAGGATGCCCTGTTCTTAAAGACACAGTGCAATGGTCCCTGACACAGCCTTGCAGCAATGACACAGAGCTTTTCAAGATCAGAGGAGATAGGCATTGCAAAATCTCATGTCCCTGGAATCTAGAGGGAAATCCTGCATGTTTCTGCACGCCGTAGGCATTTTCTGTTCCTCCTCTAGAGGCCTAGTCCTCTAGATTCGGGCTGCTATCAGCAGACTGGCTCTGAGCAGGAATCCCCATTGTTGGGCAGGTGCCATGGGGGAGGGCAGTGGATGCAGGAACCAGGAGAGAAATCCTGCCCAGGGAGACCAGCAGGAGTCTTGGAAGGTCTCCCTGCCCACAACACCAGCTTCTCCCTAGGGGGCCTCCGGATTTCCCCAAAATCATCCTGTGGCAGGGTGTGAGGGGGGCTCTCCAGTCCAGTATGCATGGAGCCTGCCACCTGCCTGCCTGCCTGCCTGCTTGCTAAGAGTGCAGCTAGCCTGAAGCTAGGATCTGCCCTGGCTGCATCTCTGTCCACCAAGTGCCAAGAGGAGCCAGACTTCCTCATTAAAATGCAGTGCCATCCCCTGAATTGGGACTCAGGGAGGCCCAGAGGAATGACGTCTCTCCTGTCTGCTGGTCCCTGAGTGCAACCCAGGCCATGGCCATCCCCCATCTGTGGGCAGTGATCATGGACATAGTCCTTGCCACCTGGCTTTGTGGTTCTGGTGAGTTTTGGGGAATCACTTTGCATGCTCTATGGGGAGGCTTCTGGGGGACCACACACAGGAATGCTCAGCTCTGGGGAAGGAGGGACCCTGACCCTTGTAGCAGGACCAGAGGGGAGCCCCTATTGGCCAAACTTTCTGGGGCTGCATGTAGAAAGGGAGCGAGTCTCTTGCTGCTGCAAAGCATCTCAGAAGCCTGGATTTTACGAAATCCAATAACAGATTTCAGCACCTAGGCTGGCAAATGTAGATGCCCAAAGCTTCCCAGTAAGGGAAGTTTGCTGATTTTAAGGCCCCAAAGAATAGGTGAAGGATTGGAATAACCCTGGAAAGAGAAGACTTGATACACTCAATGATTAGTGAATTTTAACTGTGCAACAGTGCCCAGGAAATGGTGTGTGTGTGTGTGTGTGTGTGTGTGTGTGTGTGTGTTGTAGGTGGGTTAAGGGAGCTCTTCCAGGGAAAACTGCCACAAATATCCATTCACAGTTTCCAAATTTGGCACCTGACCCCTGGCCACATCTAGGACAGTGTCCTCCTCTGTCTCCACCACACAAGTGCAGGCATACACTCAGGCCTCAGGCATGGAGCACCCAACAGACTCTAGTTCTTTCCTCAGGCAGTCAAAGCAATGATGGGACCCCTGTAGTGGTCTGTGGCTCCTAAGATCCCTGGTGGAGGTGGGCGTCAAGAGAGGAGGGCAGAGAGGAGTTGTTTGCTGTTGGTTGTCAGGCTTCTCTTCTCAGAAACCACCTGGCTTTGCTTTCTCCCCCACTTGTCTTGTTGGCAACCCTGAGCAGCTACTTCATAACCCAGGTGTTTAGCCCACCTCCTTGCATGAGGGACTTGGAAAAAGGTTTTATCTGCTCTCCTGAAGCCTGAACCAAAGCTGAGCTCTCTCTCTCTCTCTCTCTCTCTCTCTCTCTCTCTCTCTCTCTCTCTCTCTTCCTTGCTCCCCCACACCCGTGTGTGTGTGTGGGGGGGTCCCCTTACCTCAGATGCCCAAGAATTTAGCAGTGCTGTGCTTCTGTGTATGGAGAAGCATGTCTTAGACATTCTCCATACTTGATGCTCCCAGAACTTGCTTCAGGAAGATACTCCTAAGCCAGCAAGGTCACTGGTCATCATAACAGTGTGGATTTCTGAACTGCCAATCCAGCTTCAATAGAGCCCAGTGAAGGATGTGATGACTTAGGCCTTTGGTTGGTTCCTTGTAGAACCTTGGCTTACTGCATCATTTACCCCTCACTGCATCATTGCCTTCCACATCCTGCCCTCCCCTAAGCCTCCTTGTCCCTCCTGCTCTACCCCCCCCATCACTGTACTGGAATCCTCACTTTAACAAACTCTTTCCAATATCCTCCCCTAGCCAGGCCCCTTTATTGCTGACAGTCTCTCAATCCAGACAGCTTTGAGTTGAGGTCTCCAAAAAGTCTCCTGAGCTTCTCTTCCACAGGGCTCAGTGATGTGCCCTTGGGGTGGGGTAAAGGAAGACAGACACCTCTGGTCCTAACACTTCATTCTCAGTACATCCCCAAACATTGTCATTGCCTATGACACTAAATAACCTGTTTTCCATCCCTGACATGCTCCAAATCACAGCTGCCAAGTAGTTAATGCTTTTCTTTCTTTTTTGTTTGGAGTTTGGGCTTGAAGGCAAAGCAGGGAGGAAGAATGAAGTTTCACCTATCCACTTCCATATCCTTATTCCTGACCACACAGTCCCCACATTGTCAGATTGGAGAGTAGGAAGACCAGGACCTCCTGATGGGGCAGGCACCATGCTCAGGTTACACATGTATGTAGATAACAGGGCAGTACATATGAGTATGTTAGTGATCCAAACACAAAGTGTGCTTGCATCTGTTGACTGGGTGCTTTCCATTTCACCCTGTCTCTGTTCTTACAGTGATTTCCACTGGGTAGCATTTTCATGCGCATGTAAAGTTGATGCCAATATTTGGGTTGCTAAACACATCACTAACATTTTGTAGTCCTGAGATTTAAAAAAATAAACTCTTTATGTGAAATAATTTTAAAAATTAATTTTTTTTGGTTAATGGTTCTGAGTAGATTAAAAACACCACCTTTTCCATTTAAACCCTGAATGTAAAAAACAAGAGCAAGAGGCTCCCTCCCTTTCTGCATGTAGCCCATTGGGGCTTTCATCTGGTACTGCTACAAGGGTCAGGGTCTCTCCCTCCCCAGAGCTGAGCATTCCTAAGCGTGGTCCCCCAAAGCCTCCCCAGAGAGCATGCAAAGTGATTCCCCAAAACTCACCAGAACCAGAAAGCCAGGTGGCAAGGACTATGCCCATGATCACTGGCCAGAGATGCTTACAATAGTTTCAGGCTGATAAGCCTATGGCCTAGGCATATAACTTCCTAACTCATTACCTTAATCTAACTCATGACTCTTATCCTGGTCAGCCATGTGGCTCCATACCTTTCCCAGAACAGCACAGCTGTCCTCTGATTCCTCTGGCTTCTTTCTGGCATTCTTCTTTGTTCCACCTGTTCCCAGAGTTCTCCTAGACGGGTAGCCCCACCCACACTTCTTGTCTGCCATTTCCCAATCAGGACATTTTATTAAACTCATAGGCTGGACAATTATTTACACTGAAATAACATAATCCCCCTACAGAGTAGATCTTGACCTATAATCATCCCAAACCCAGATACCTAGATGATAGCATATGAACAAGTTAGGAACAGCCAGGGCAAGAATTCTACACCAGAAACCAGCTATTCTAACCCAGCAGGCCCTGAATATTCCAACATTAATGAAAAACAAGGAAATGATCATAACACCAACTATATGAAGATGATAGAGGTCCTTAATGAGTAAATAAATAAATCCATTAAAGAAAGTGAGAAAGCACATGCAACTGTAGGAAATAAATGAAATCTTTGAATAAAGCCATGAAAGATAAAACAAACATTTGAAGGAATAGAATAAAGCTGCCCAACCCAGAATATCAAAATGGAAGAAATAAGAATAATATACATTGAGAGAATCCCTGAAATGACAAGTTTAGGAATTCAAACAGGAACTACATACAGAAGCAAGCAAGCTTCATCAGCAGAATAAAAGATAAAACTAAGCAACTCAGGAGAAGATAAGATTAAAGAAATTGATATATCAATTAAAAATATATTGAATTAATTCCTTCCCCAAATTTCTAAAATTAAAAATCCAGGAAATTGAAGATATTAAAAATGAATAAAAGAATAATAAAAAAGGAAAAAGATGAAACTCGGGTCAATGGCCCAGAAAAATTTTCAACAAATTACAGACAAAATTAAGTCCCTAAGCAAGCAAGATAAAAAGTAAATAGAACCATACAGAATACCTAATATATTGAACCAAAAATCTACTAACTACTCAATAATTAAATCTTTGCACACAGTTATATAATCCAAGGTCTTGGAAGTTACCCGGACCACAGCAAGTGTGAGACGAGCCTTCTCTACATAAAAAAAATTAAGAAAACCTTCCCAGCAAAGCTAGCTTAAATATATTAATAAGCTAAATAAAAACTTTAAAACAGGATAAATGTAATTTAGATAAAACATTTTTAGACTATCCAAAATATTGACACTTCAGTGATAGAATACAAGAAACAAAAACACCTTTAAAAACTAAAAGTGAAGTCATCTAACAGTACAACTAACCTCTTGCAAGAAAATCCACAAATGAAGTAAAAACTGATACAAAAGATTTACTAAGCTTGGTATATTCACCAAAATCATATTAAATAAAAGATTTTCAAGTATCAAACAAGTATTTCTAAAAGGGGAAGCAGCACAATGGTATCAGAACTTCCTAGTCTGAGCCTTACCTGGGTTTTACTCCAAAATGAAAATATCCTAAATTAATGGAGAAGCAATGATATATAAAAGTTATAATTATAGAAGCAAATACAAAAAGGAAATTTGAGTAATAATGACTTAGAAATAAATTTTGTAGACATGGAACAAAATATACAAGAAGTAGATATAAATCACACAGATATGAATGAGAACAATTGGCAAAATGAACTTTGATTTTCTTAAAAACTTTATGGCACATCAGACCTTAAGGTTGCTTGTTATCCTGTAAGTCCTCAATGAACAGCTGGCAAAAATTCCCTCTTTGATATAGGCTTGTGCCTAATGGCTGGTGATGAGAAGTGGTTCCTATGTAACAGTTCAGAGACAAATGGCTGGATAATCCTGTATGGATCCCACCATCCTAATCTTTAACAGGCCTGGTTACAAACACTTATCTTTTCAGTATTTTAAAGGTAGTTGTGCCTCAGCTAAATTCTATTTTGTAAAACTTACTACTTCCTGAGCATTAGTAAATCCTTTTATCATTAATCCTACCCTTCGACATCACACCTTACTAGTGGAGTGCTACCTAACACATGGGATGCCTTTAACAATGTACACAAAATTGAATATAAATAAATCACACAGTTACAATTAAATGTAAAGTGAAAAATCTGTAGAAGTTACCTAGAGTTTAAACCTTTTTCAATTGGCAACCTGCTTTTCCTGGGTGCACCCAAAACATGTTGAAGTTGAAATAAGGTCTTTCTACACATAGCTCCTTGGTCCTAATTTTGTGAACAGATTCAGCCTACAGAATGTCATGACTCAGAGGCCTTTTGCTTGGTTCACAAAGTTTCAAAGACAACAAAATGGTGCCTGGCTGCTGAGGGACTCTGGTTTCAGGATCCCACCTAGATCAGGAATGGACTCACACCTTACCATGTGCTTGAATCCATCTATGTACACCAGCCCCTCACTCACCATGACCTGTTTTCCCAGCTCAGCCATATTCTCTGCAAAGATGCCTGCAGCAGCAAAAACAGCACAGCACACAAAATGGCTGATGCAAAATCCTCTTCAAAGCCAAGACTGAAGCAGGCAACAAACAGGAAGGTTCCTGCACTACTTCTGACTGGTAGGTCACCAGTAAAACTTGATTGTCTAATAAGGCCTCAGCTCCTCCCATATGCTAACACTATGCTTAAAGACAGAGCCCAGTGGTTCCTGTCTTTGGATTTCAGCCCAGACAAAGACTTTTTTGTAGATATGCAGATGTGCATTTCAATGGCAGTGGGCACTGCCCCCATTAGCTGGCCAGGCTACCTATTTGCACTCCAAAGGCTCATTCCTTTCTTCAACCTGGATGAAATGTAACTAGAAAGTTGTATAGCCCACTATATTATGCAGGGTGGCATAATTTTCTGTCACACAGGTGGAAGAGAGCTGAGAATATTAACAAAGAGAGATTTAGAAACAATAAAGAAATGCCTCTGTCATATTCATTTTGTACCACAAGTTCTTAGGAGCTTTTTTATTTAAAAATGTTTTTATACCCCCTGCTGTTAAACTTCCTGCATACTTAATTTTTCATTATCTTGCATTAGTTCAAATTCCATGGGGGAATAATAAAAATGAACATTTCCTTTTAGAATATATGGAAATTTTACTGCTTAATCATACATTCTGAAGAAAAAATACACTTTTTGTGTTTAAAATAATTTTTAAAAGTTAAACTTTAACTCCTCACTATTGTGAAATAATTTTTAATTAACATATAGTCCTGAGAGTCAAAAAACTGCAACTCTTCCATGTAAAACAATTTTGAAAATTAAATTGTTTTATATCTCTGGGGCAATGAATTACTACCTACTAAAATTTTAAAGAATATTAAAATTTTAATTTTTAACAGGTAAGTCTACCTTGCATTTAAAAAACAAAATTTAAAATTTAAAAACTGCCTGTTCTATTTAAATTTATTGACCTTTTAATTTCCAACTCCTAAATTATCCCTTCTAAAGATAAGAACACCATTTTCTTTAAATAAATAAATATTTTTTAAACATGAAATTAAAATTGGTTCAGTGACCCACAAAATAACACTAAATAAATCAATAAGGAAACAAAGAAACAAATAAATAAATAAATAAAATGTTTAATGTGGACATTTCCCCTCTTCTCCAGCCTGTCATGTTTCTAGCTCCTCTTGGGTTCAAAAGCTCTGGCTGGTTTCCATCATCTCCTCCTTCCCCTCTGTCATCTGGGGGCCTTCTACACTGAGAATCAACAGCCAGGGCCACCAAGGTCATTAAAATTATCACAGTTAATAAAGTATTTGTAAAGGTTTTTTTTTTTAAATTTCAATTGTGAAAAGAACTACCTTATTTAAGTATAAATAAAAATTTAAAAACATTTTCTATGTAAAAACATGAAATTTCTGACTTGGAGTTTGCTCCTTCCCCCTACACCAACCCCACCTATTCCAGCTTCCCCTCGAGTGTCTGGCTTTGAGTTTGCATTTAATAACAGCTGGAATTTGTGTTATATCATAAATCTAAAAGCAAATGAGATTTTTAAAAGAAAAGCTGATTGATAATAATTTAAATTGAGTGTCCCTGGTCCAAAAGGTACAAAAAAAACCCCACAGAAATAACACCAACTTAAATGAAAAATATCTGGAAGAACCATGATTTTCTCAGAATAAAACTAGAACTTTATGGCCAACAGGCCTTAAGGTTGGACCTTGTAATGTCTCAATGAGTAGCTTGTTAGAGTCCCCTGTTCCATATAGGTTTATGCTTAGTGGCTGGTTGTAATCCCCCAGTAGCCCTTTTGTAATGGTTTATGGGTAAATGTCTGGACAACACTGAGCATATCCTAACCAATCTAACCTCTAACAGGCCTAGTAGAGGTTATCTTTGGGGGGTTTTAGAATCAGTCAACCTTCAGCTAAATTCTATATTGTGAGACACTATACCCTGTGCAATGGAAAATCCTACATATCATCAGTTCTACTGTTCTTTATCACATTTTACTAGTGGAGTGTTACCTAACACATGAGATGCCTTTTACAAACTTCATAAAATTAACTGTAAATAAATCTTACCTGTACAGGTTGAATGCTAAGTGCTAGACATCTAAAACGTACTTGACAAATTAGGATCTTCATATTTGACAACCAGCTTTCATTTGTGCAGCAAAAGCATGTAAGAGTGGAGAAAGATATTTCTACACACAGTTCCCTGCTCTCAATTCTGTGAGCAGGTTTTAGTCACAGAGCAAAGTTATTCAGAGACAAGGCCCGGGGTTATGGAGTTTCATGTACCATGTGGAACTTCAGACAACAGAGATTCTGGCTGCAGCTTTCCTCTCAGATCCCTGAAACAGACACCTCTCTAGCCCTGCACCTCCCAAACTTTTTCACCCCATCAGTGAACAACAGCCCTTCCCTTACCATGTTGTGGTTTCCCAGCTTGGCCATGTTCACTGCCCAGCAACCTGCTACAGCACAAACAGCACAGCAGGCAAACCTCCCAGAAACAGGACAAAGAGCAAAGAATGAAAACCTCCCCTACCAATTCCTGCTCAAAGCCAAGCAACAGGAAGAGCCCAGCACCACTTCTGACTGGCAGATCTCCTTGAGGCTCTGATTGGCTAGTGAGACTTGAGTGACAAAAGCACCTCCCATTGGGTGCCCTGGTCTTAAAGACACAGTGCAATGGTCCCTGACCCAGCCTTGCAGCATAGACACAGAGCTTTTCTAGATCATCAGAGATAGGCATTGCAGAAGCATTTTCCCCTGGGATCCAGAGGGAAATTCTGCATGTTTCTGTTCGCCATAGACATTTCTGTTCCTCCTCTAGAGACCTTGTCCTCCAGATTTGGGCTGCTCTCAGTAGGTGGGTTCTGAGCAGGAATCCCCATAGCCTAAGGCGGGTGCCAAGGGGGAGGGCTGTGGATGCAGGACCCAGGAGAGAAATCCTGCCCAGGGAGACGGTGGGGGGGGGGCTTATAAGGCCTCCCTACTCACAACAAAATTTTCTCCCTAGAGGGTCCTTGGGATTTCCCCAAAGGGATCCTGTGGGGGGGGCTCTCCAGTCTAGTATGCAGGGAGCCTGCCTCAGCCTGCTTGTTCAGAGTGCAGCTCCCCTTAAGCTGGCATCTCCCCTGGCTGCATTCCTGTCCACCAAGTGCCAAGGCAGCCAGACTCCCTCATTAAAATGAAGTGCCCTCCCCTCTCATGTCTCCCAGGGAGGCCCAGCAGTGTGGCCTCCATCATGTAGGCTGATCCCTGAATACAACCCAGGCCATGGCCATCCCCCATCTGTGGCCAGTGATCATGGGCATAGTCCTTGCCACCTGGCTTTGTGATTCTGATGAGTTTTGGGAAATCACTTTGCATGCTCTCTGGGGAGGCTTGTGGGGGATCACACATAGGAATGCTCAGCTCTCAGAAGGGAGGGACCTGACACTTGCAGCAGGATCAGATGGGAGCCCCTATGGGCCAAACTTTCTGGGGCAGCATGCAGAAAGGAAGGGAGTCTCTTGCTGCTGCAAAGCATCTCAGAAGTCTGCATTTTACGAAATCCAATAACAGTTGTCAGCAACTAGGCTGGCAAATGTAGATGCCCCAATCGCCCCAGTAAGAGATGTTTGCTGGTTTTAAGTCCCCAAAGAATAGGTGAAGGGTTGGAATCAACCTGGAAAGAGAAGACTTGACACACTTGAAGATTAGTGAATTTTAACTATGCAACAGTGCCCAGGAAATGGTGTGTGTGTGTGTGTGTGTGTGTGTGTGTGTGTGTGTGTGTGTGTGTGTGTGTGTGTGTGTTGGAAAACAGCTCTTCCAGGGAAAACTGCCACAAATATCTACTCACAGTTTCCAAGCTTGGCACCTGTCCCCTGACCACATCTACGACAGTGTCCTCCTCTGTCTCCACCACACAAGTGCAGGCATACACTCAGGCCTCATCATGGAGCACCCAATAGACTCTAGTTCTTTCCTCAGTCAGTCAAAGCAATGATGGGACCCCTGTATTGGTCTGTGGCTCCTCAGCTCCCTGGTGGAGGTGGGCATCAAGAGAGGAGGGCAGGGAGGAGTTGTTTGCTATTGGTTGTCAGGCTCCTCTTCTCAGAAACCCCCTGGCTTTGCTTTCTCCCCCACTTGTCTTGTTGGCCACCCTGAGCAGCTACTTCATAACCCAAGTGATTAGACCACCTCCTTGTATGAGGAGACTTGGAGAAAGTTTTATCTGTTCTCCTGAAGCCTGAACCTAAGGGGAGCTCTCTCTCCTCTCTCCTTTCCCTTTCTCTCTCTCTCTCTCTCTCTCTCTCTCTCTCTCTCTCTCTCTCTCTCTCTCTCTCTCTCTCTCTCTCTCTCTCTCTCTCTGCCTTTCTTGCTCCCTCCACACCCGTGTGTGTTTGGGGTGATCCCCTTATCTCAGATGCCCAAGAATTTAGCTGTGCTGAGCTTCTGTGTATGGAGAAGGATGTCTTAGACATTCTCCATTCTTGATGCTCCCTGATCCTGCTTTGGGAAGATGCTCCTAAGCTGAGAAGTCCACTGGTCATCATAACAGTGTGGATTTCTGAACTGCCAATCCAACTTCAAGAGATCCCAGGAAAGGATGTGATGACTTCGGCCTATGGTTGTTTTCTTGTAGAACCTCTGCATACTGAATCCTTTACCACTCATTCCCTCACTGCCCTCCATACCCTGCCCTCCCCTAAGCCTCCTTGTCCCTCCTGCTCTACCCCCATCCATCACTGTACCTTAATCCTCACTTTAACAAACCCTTTCCAATATCCTCCTCTAGCCAGGCCCCTTTATTGCTGACAGTCTCTCAACCCAGACAGCTTTGAGTTGAGGTTTCCACAAAGTCTCCTGAAGTTTTCTTCCACAGGTCTCAGTGATGTGCCCTGGGGTGCGCTAAAGGAAGACAGACACCTCTGGTCCTAACACTTCATTCTCAGTACATCCCCAAACATTGTCACTGCCTTTGACATTAACTACCTTGTTCTCCATCCCTGACATGTTCCAAATCACAGCTCCCAAGTATTTAATGCTTTTCTTTCTTTTTTGTTTGGAGTTTGGCCTTGAAGGCCAAGCAGGGAGGAAGAATGAAATTTAATCTATCCACTTTCACATCCATATTCCTGACCACACACTCCCCACCCTGTCAGAGTGGAGACTAGTAAGACCAGGACCTCCTGATGGGGCAGACACCATGCTCAGGTTATACATGTATGTAGATAACAGGGCAGCACATATGAGTATGTTAGTGATCCAAACACAAATTGTGCTTGCATCTGTTGACTGGGTGCTTTCCATTCCACCCTGTCTGTGCTCTTACAGTGATTTCCACAGAGTAGCATTATCATGCGCATGTAAAGTTGATGCCAATATTTGGGTTGCTAAACACATCATTCACATGTTGTATTCCTTGTCTCTAACTGGAAGCAGAGCTTTCTCTAACTATCCCCACCAGTCCTGTCCTCCCTCTCAGCTGCCCTCTCTCTGTGGGCCCTTCTCTCTTTTGGAAGTTATGGCCTAAAGGACTGTGTGGGGACTTTAGAGGCAAATAGAGCTGGTTTTCACTTTAAGTCACATTCCATTGGACAAACAACTGTTTCATGTCCACATCTACAAGATGGAGTCTGACTGATGAGTAGGCAGCAGACCCAAGGTAGACTGCAGATATCAGGTACTGATGATGTATTGCCATTTGTCTCCATTTTCCCTGTACTGGAGACCATGACTTAGACAATGACAAAGACAGAGATGAGCCTTCAGTTAAAGCAGGGCCTGGGCTCTGACCCTGGCCAAAGAAGTGGCTTCATTGAACAACTGTAATCTGT